>CBVK0101466194.1:0-21275 GCA_900067695.1 Picea abies | reverse complement strand
AGTCTCCTATATATACCAAGGAGACATTTTCATTTGGAATCATCTTATATTTGGACATTTATGTGGTCTATAAGGAGGTTTCCCCCTCGAAGAGGCCTATTATCTGAATTTATCTCTTTTTCAAGGCGTTGAGTGCTTATTTTGAGGTTTTTCTATGCTATATTAATATTTGGTTCTTAACATTTTCACATGTTTGGAATGATGGATATTATATAGAGGTTGGCATGGATGATTTCTTACGGGATACCTAATCCATGGAGGTAATGTTTTAACATGCATTCCAACAAAACAAACTAGGTGATGACACTAATATCATAGATACCTTCCTTGAAATCTTGAAATATGCTTCCACCACCCTTGTTTGGTAAAAAAGGGTCAAGTTATACCCAACTAGGGACAATAATGTTATTGTACAACTTCAAAGCAATGCATGGTATTTCAGACATGTGTTTCTCATCACTTTTCAGGTAACTAACCATTAGGTCACCTAATTTTTTAAGGAATATTTTCACACAATGAAAGAAGAAAATGGTTGATCTTATTCATGCTTAAGGACATTGTACATATCTATTTCTCACTAATTTCATGTTACTCAAATATAAGATACTTCCAAGAGATAATTTCTTTCCCGATAAATGCATAAAGGGAAATCAAATGATAAAAATGTTGGGTGTTGAGTACATACCATACCATGAATTCCCGAATGATTGTATTCTAGATAGAAACAAATATGGATACAAAGAGATATATCCAGAATGTTGGCATGATAGGTACCATAAATAAAAAAAAAAAGGGTAAGGCACATGGTCCTCATAAGTTATTGAGGCACATGGCCATAATTCCAAGGATTCAAAGGCTCTTTCATTTCAAACAATTATCCATATTGTAGGGGTGGCATGCCTCACATAGAAGTGATCTAGGAGTTATGTAAATCCCAATGGATTCAATAGCCATGAAGCATATAGAAGATACATGGACTGATAAATTGAAGGATGAAGTACGAATCATATAATTAATAATAGACATGGATAAAGCTAACCCACATTCCCTCTAAAACACCATCTATTATGTCTGGCTAGTGGTAGTGATCAATAACAATAGTCCCCCATGGTTTTCTATGAATAATTAACATCTTATGTTGGATGTTATAGTCCTAGGCATAACACAAGTAAGAGAATGAATGTATAACTCCAACCATTGATCGATGAATTTAAAAAACTATGGGAAGGGATACATGTATATGATGTATCAATACCCATCCCAATGGAGAGGTCTTTTACCTTGTATGGCATATGTGCATACACCACACATGATTATCAAGGAATATGAGTTTTCTATGGTAATCATGTTGATTGATTTGTTTATATTTGTAATGTTATTTGGCATACTTCATTTGGTGCAACTATATTTTTGACACTAATGTGCTTTGTATACAATAACATTGTAGGTCTTGTAACAAAAGGGTATAATGGATGTAAATGATGTGGACATTTTATAAATTCTAGGTGGTCCAACCACATACAAACTCTAGTGTATGCCTTCTTGAGGGTATTTCTCCTAAAAGGACACCCTTATAGAATATTTTCATTTTCTTTCAATGGTAAACCAGAGAGAACTTGAAGACATGAAATAATGACACTACCAGGTTGGATTAGGGCATATGATACAACGAAGGAGAAGGAAATGGTAAAGTTTTTTTATTCAAATGGGGAACCTATGTTCGATGATCCTGAATTTTTTGACACCTATGTTGAGAAAATACTCATTGGGATGATAAGGAAATACAAATTTTATGAGCTTCCATATTGGGAGAATCTTTAGATTGGCCACTTACTAGATCCCATGAATATATTAAAAAAAGTTTCATCCTCTTTATGGAGGCACATATCATTGAATAAAAATGACATATTGGTTGTTAGGAGAGATCTTATTGCTTGAAATACTAAAAAGAGACATTGGGAAAGAAAAGAAGCTAGAGGAAACATTGGTCCCTCTTGGTCTTTTAAAGAAGGTGATGTCCCATTTATTTTGAAGAAATGTGATCTTTCTATGGAGAAGGATGTTATATTGGGTGGGAAGGAACCTTTTTTGTATGGCTTGACTCTATGACATTTCTTCCTTGTAGAAGGGAATTTGTCGGGGTTGAAATCACATGACCATATGAACCTTCTAAGGGTATTTATGTTGAATACATGATTCTTCTTCTATACTATTGGTAAAAATATGCTATGCACTCACAATTTTATGGAAATTAATGATGTGTGTGACTATTTTGTATTGTAATTATCCTTTTCTTATGCGTGGTTGTGTGAACCATGATTTCCCCTAGGACTCGTGACATGCCATATAGAAGTTATTTGTATTTTTACATTGGATCACATAAAAGGATATTCATATGACTCCCAATACGTGGCGGTGTCAAGAGATAGATATGATTTTTTGTATGTTTGAGAAGGAACTGCCCAGGAGTTTTATGGACCTGTAATTCCATCTTCTAATTCAAATTCCTAATGAGGTTTAATTATCTAGGGTTCTCTTATGTCATTGGGTGCTCTTCTTAGAGAGGTACATGAAAAAATTGAAGGGATCTGTTAGATAAAATAAAAAACTAGAGGGATCTGTGGTAGAATGGTACATAATATACAAGTCATTCTATTATTCTAGTGATTACATCAAGAAAACTGATGACACACTAGGGGAAGTGGTTTGGGATGACTAAAAATATGAGGAAAAAACGGAATGGGAGCTACTCTAAATGAGCAGAAATGGGTGCTTGATAAAGAGTAATTCATTTATATTTTTTCAATGTACTACAGAGCAACTGAAGTTGATAATATACATTTGATGTCATGCTATTCATTTTGAATCCTTGTATACATCCAAAAAATTAGAAATTGATTCCATCAATAAATTCATTCTTTAAGTTGATAGTATATATTTTATCTCACACTATTCATTTTAAATTATTATATACATAGTGAATTTAGAAATTGATGCCATCAATAAATTCATTCTTTACAATGTGAAGGAAAAACTAGCATGGGTCACATTGTATGAAGAGAAAAGAAGAAAATGAGACAATGACGAGAAAGCATTTGGGGAATTGAATGGTATAATCATGCCTTATCCTAATCATTTAAAAGAAAATATGCCAAAAATCTATCCAAACAATTGGGTGGCTAACTAGATACAAGAGAAATATGGGGTGTCTGGCCGTAACCCATGTGGATAAGATCTTGATGCACTAAACATAGGGATCAAGTGAAAAAAATCTATAATAACCTCTCTAAGTACCACATTCAATTTATAATGTTGCACATTTTAATTGTAACATGCATTATGTTTTTATTAATGCTCGGGTTATTAGACATATGACATCGTCTTTTGTTCACATTATTACAATTGCATTTGTTCCCATCTATGTGGGAATATGGAAATTATTTTTTGACTGAGTATGTCAATAATGGACACATCACAAAATATCGTGGAGTGGAGGTTGAGCTCAACCAATCTATTTGTGCTAGACATCGTTATCAAAACCTAATAGAGGGGAAGTTAGGTTACATTGGAAAGATATAAGAGGTCATACAAGTGGAATTCTCATCTTTTCAATGTGTTATTTTTTGTTGCAAGTGGTATGATACCTTCGAATGGATAAGTGTAAAGGAATATTGTGATTGTGGAATACTATGTATTAACTATAAAAAGTGTGGGTTGAAACTAAGGAGCCTTATGTTTTCCAATCATATTGCAACTGAGTGTTTTTTTACCCAGATGTGTTGGATGGGGATTGGTGGTTCATATTGAGACATGATCTAAGATCTGAACATCGTTTTGAGAACAACATTGTAATAATTTCAAGTGATGAATATAATCAGGGTGATGGAAAATAATAATGATATATAAATGCTTTGTTTCGACATTTAAATTGTGGATATGTCATTTTATTATGGGTATCTATAATGTCTAATTATGTTTTTTTTATTCATTTTATAATTTTGGATATGAAAACACAACAACCATTTACAACCACCATATTGAAAATACATTAAATAGTACAAGAACAAGATGTGGTTTTGATATATTTTTATTGTCATATTTATTGTTTATTATAACAAATTTATGTTGTATTGTATTAACATATGTTTATGTCAACCTTTGAATTACTAAGTATTAATTGAGATTAATTGAGATATCATAAATTTGGTGACTTGTTCATATAATACAATAGTAAATATTTATTTTAATTTATATTTTATTGAACAAACAAATGAAGATATTAAAAAATCAAATCTCATTTTTTTATTGTTTGAAAAAATCAATTTTCAAATAAATATATACTTTGATGGAACTTCTAAGGATAATTCCAACAAAATAACTTCATGCAATATATATGAGTTCTGGAATCACACGTTTGGTGTTGGAATTACCAACTTTGATGACAATCCCAACCTTAACTAGTTTAACTATCACGACCTTCACCTATTCCACTCCATCCTTTAGTTTTCTAATCATATAAACTTATATTAATCAATCTTTTTATATTATCAATTTTACTAATTATTAAAATACTAATTATAAAACTTCTCTTAACATTCTTGTAGAACTATTTATATTTCTAAGGATTTGTATGTTTTAAAAAAAATATTGATAACTTATATGGTAAAATAATTTTATTCCATACTAGAATTTGGGTGAATAATTAAAAAAACTAAAAATTAGTAAATTATTTTTAGAATATAAGACAAATATTGAAGTTTAGCCTCTAATGTTTTCCCTGACTATAATGTCGATTTTAACCCTTAATCCATTGACTCCATTGGCCCACAACTCTAATTTCTTAATCGGAATTAGAAAATCATTGGCGAAAACCATGTGTTGAAAAACCACTAAAAACAGACACAAAAAATGTTATTTCTTTTCCAGGGCCACTCTCCCCGAACCCCCTATGCAGGGGGTATTCTCCCCCCTATGATCTCAGGAAAGGGGGTTCTAGTGCCCCCCCTCCCCGTGTGCCCCACGCAACCTAGACACTAGGTCTAGTGGTGCAAAGAATATAACACATACCCAACATATAATCCAACCTTTAAAAGTTTGGATATAAATTGTTACCATGAAAGCGAAAGATTGAAATTCATTATCATTAATGAATTCATTTTAATATTTAATAATTTAAATTTAATTAAATACATTTATTTAATTATATTTTATAAATAATAAAAAATATTAAATATAAATATTACAAATTTAATAAAAAACTATTATAACTTTATCATTGAAATAGATAAAAAGAATTAACATTTCATAAGAAAAAATATTCAAATTGATTTTTTTATTCATTAACCAAATTTAATATTTGCATACATTTTAATTCAAAATCAACCAAATACATTACTTGGAATACATTTTTAATAGAAGATTCAACTAATGCTTACATACTTTTACATAGTATTTTAATAAAAGATTCATAAAGTTAGTAATAAAGTAAAAAAATGTGAAACCATTTCATTTAAAGTCTATAAATCAAAATTTATTATTATTCTTTATATTTAATATTTCAAATTGAATTAAATAAAATTCATATATAATAATAGTTGGATAATATAAATTAATAAAATATTTGAAAAAATTAAATATTAATAAAATATAGTAATTGTGATTTTAGTAAACAATTATATTATAACATTGTCTTGTAATATTTGAATAATAATAATAAAATATAACATTATTATTAGATCACCATTATTATTAGTGAATAATTATATTACCTTATTATTGCAATATATGAGAAAGACATAATTATTCAAATTATAATTATTTCACTAATCATATTTAAGTATTTTTGTTTCTAAACATGTTTAATCAACATATTGTATGTTGGTGTACAATAAAAAATTCACCTAGATGAAGAGTTAAACATTACATGACATTAATGGTTATAACCTCCCATCTACACGGGTAAATCGGTGTGAGAATTGAACATGAGACCTCCTTTTTACATTTTCTTACATTTACACGACACTTGCTTCTTAAAAGTAAATTTAAACATTATATGGAAACTGTAAATTGAAATGAGGGATACATCTCAAATTTAATTTTGAAATAGAGAAATAATTAATAATGTTAATCTTTAGCATACTCATAATACATTTTATAAATCAAAGAATAACAATAACCAAAACATTATATGAAAAACATAATATGTATGAGTAATATACATATCGATATATATTTCAAATGTACATATCAACCAAATATGAAATAAAAATGTCATATATACATCTCAAGTCAAATATAAAACAATAAATATAATATCAATCGATACCACTACTAACTAGTTCCACCACCAAAGGCATATGCATTAGTGTCACAACTACTAGAGGTAGAGGGTCTATAGGTACCTATGTCATAAATAAATGACAACAATACACTATCAAATGTGTCTCCATCAAGATGAACCTGTGCAGTATTAATCGATGTAAACGTAGTGTCCAAAATATCAAAATCTCATGACACATATGGAGGATGAGGAGGATCAGTGGATGATGACAAATGTGGAGGAGAAGGATAAGGATTGGTGTATGGTGACACAAGTGGAGGAGGAGGAGGATAGGTGGATGGTGACAAATGTGGAGGAGAAGCTAGAGGATCAGTGGATGATGTAAGCACATGTGGAGGGAGAGGAGGAGGATGATCAGACGTGGATGGTGTAGACACATGTTGGGGGAAGACATGGGAGGATCGGTGGATGGTGCAGACACATGTGGAGGAGGAGGAGGAGGATTGAATGTGGATGGCATAGAAACACGTGGACTTGAATCAGGAGGATCGATGGAAGGTGCAGACACATGTGGATAAGAATAAGGATTGGGAGGAGGAGGACCATGTGTTGGAGTAGAGGATGTGGATCGATTTATTGATGAGTTAGAAGGAGTAGAATCATAAGCATGATCCCTCAACCTTTCAATGAGGTTGATGACACTGACATTATGACACATCAGTGATGTCATATCATGAGGTAGAGTCATCGATATCATAGATAGCTTTGGTACCCATAATATGTCTCAAACATGTGAAAGTACCACTCCATGTATAACCATAACACAACATAGGTGATCAACCACCTCTATCTAGACTTTGATTTGACTTGCGTGGCATATGGGGTCTATGTACTGTAGGTGGCTCCTCTGCCTCCTCCATATCATCCCATTAGGGAGGCACATCCCCAACATATGTGTCAATATATTCAAAACAATAGATAGTAATAATAATATAATTGAAACAAAATGTTACAATAAATTACATGTGCATTAAACAAAACATAAAAATATGCAACTAGATTTATCAAAACATAACGATAATATTACCTCTCTAATCTAGTGCCTCTATTGTTGTAAATAAGATGTTTGTACATCCTCTCGAATCCATCCCCATGTACGTATATTATACAACATTGAGGACAATATTGTTCTCTCCAGCCAAAGAATCACATACCTCCATACCGACCGGGATACATGTCTAGTCCAGTAGGTCCCTTTTGGGTAACAACTGCCCCCACATGCACATACCTGTATCAAACATAGGCCTATAAGGAAAGAGTGGTACCCCTGGTCATGTGGTATGAATCCTCTTAAAAGAAATATAAATAACTCTGAATTGAATGGGAAGAATCTCCTCCCAGATAAAATGACATGAAAATGATCCAATGCAAAATGAAACTATCTCAAAAACATATTCAGTTGCCTAATCTTGGGGCCTCTAGAATACAATATCTACATAATAGCTCAAAGGGAAAATAATTCACTTCCCATAGGTAAAGTGTGATAGTTCCATGATAATAAAACAAAAACACTTAAACTCCTCTCTATGAAATGAACTCATCTACAACTGACCACCAGAAACCTGGAATCTTGAAGCGGAAAAAAATTATGGACTGACATATCTCTGCTCACATATGCTAGCTTGGTCTCTCTTGCAACACTAGGAAGAATATTAGGGAACTAGGGCCAAACCTCCCCCTACAAGACATCCTAATGATGAAATAAACATACTCCTCCATGGGATGACACCATTGATAAGGACCAACTTTGAATTCTTGTGGACCATGATTCGAACGATGGATCAACAAATGCAACAACATAGATTTCCCCTTGAGGGATGTACCCTCCTCATAAAACTTGAGGAGGACAACATCCATCAAAATATAATGCATATGTGGGGTAATAGTGCAAATTAATATATCCCTCTCCCTCTCCTTGTCTCATCGTCCCTATCTTTGATTTAGATACAAAGATTTTTAGGCACATACATAGATAAAATGAATTGAAATTATAAAACATACACATATATAAATAACTTGTATTTAAAAAAAAATTGATTTATGTTTGCAAAAAAATGTAGAAAAGTAATCGATGCACCTAAAAGAGTGACTACGCACCACTACCAGTTCTCTATATGAGATAAAAAACACCACCAAATGATGTTATTTCTATCATTCATTGGTGCTCTACATTTATTGCTGTACTGACAAATATTTTAGCGATGTCTCCCATAAGACGCACTACACTACTAAATTGTGAAATATCCAGCTTGATACAATTCTCTTTATAACACTACTACATTTTAGGACATATGGGAACTGCTAGGTTAAATTATTTTGTTGCAAATTAACCGGTGCGATGTGTTAATACTTACGCACCGGTGCTACCCTGGTATTGGAGAACCGAGGATTTCTTTAGTGAGGCATTGTGTTGTATAAAGAATTGACAAAAGGGCATCTAAACAGACAACCTAATATTCCAAGGGTAGTATCCCCAAGGATGAGCCTTAGTTGTACTTATAAATTGTAAACATATTTTGTAGGCTGGTGAGCCAAGTGTTGATAAGCCGATGGGCTTATGTGTTACTAGGCAAGAGAGCCTAGGTGTTAAAGGCAAGGAGTTTGATTTTGTATATGTAATTATGTAGATCATTAACAAAATATAAACATTGATGCGTGCAGACCGACCACGAAGAAAGAGTTATGGGGGACTATGCTTCCACAAGGTTGGGTAAGGGAGGAGGCTAAGTGTGTGGGCCTAGGGGCTAGGCTAGGGGGCTTACCTCTAAAGGGGATAATAATTTATTATTAATTCCTGAAAGCTAAGGTGTACATTTTGAGTGTTGTCCTAACTTCCTGTAAAGGGAACGTGTGATAAGTGGAACTCATGTGGCTCCAGGACGACAAGTGTTGACATGGGTGCATGTAGTTAAAACTGATGAGTCAATCGTGTTGGGGGTCGCTCTCTCAATCTATCATCCTCGGCCTGAGTTCGTAGGGTTGGGGGTGTCTGAACCATTTTGGCCTCTGCACTCGACCTCTGTGTTTTTTCCTCTGGTCACACATCCTGAACCCAGTAAGAACCCGTGGACTGAGCCATGTCTTCGGTGAAGCTCGAGCATTCTGTATATGTCCGTGTCGTGTGTGTGTCATAGTTGTTGGTGGTTGTGGCCACACAGTTCCTGGACTGAGTGTGGCTTGTTGCCTTCTGTTTGCTTGATTTGTATTGACCATTGGTTGTTGTCCTCACCTTGCGGGAATTGAGTTGAAACTGGTTGAAGAAGTGGGTTGTCAGGCCCGTGGATGAAGAGGCAGGTTGTCAGGCCTGTGAAAAGCTCTCTCCAGGTGAGAGAGTTTGTTGGGAAGTGTTTTTCTCGAAGAGAGAGTCCAACACCAACTACAGAGCTCTGATAATTCCTGATCCGGCCTGTTGCCGAGACCCAGAGAGAGAGGTGAAGAAACTGATGGATTGTGCTTGTGAAGGTGTATATTCCTGGGTGGAACAAGCATGTGGGGAATAAGAGTCCATGAGTAGTGGGCATAAGGAGGCTCTTGGAGAGAATCCTTCTGGTTGCATTGTGCAGTTTCCTATAACCTTAGCTTAGTCTAGGATTCGCTTGCCCTGGGTTGATCTTAGTCCCATCTCGGGGATGACCCACTGTTGAGTGTGATGAGTAGCATGGTCTATGGCTGGGAGGTTTGTGGAAGGGCTGCACGTAGTTGGTGGATTTACTCCAACTAAAAGATAAGTATTAGTTTGTGCTTAATTTATACATTATGCATGTTTGTGCTATTGATGTTTGAATGTTATCATGTGTTATGTTGCATGTGGATTTA
This sequence comes from Picea abies, assembly GCA_900067695.1. Taxonomy (NCBI): domain Eukaryota; kingdom Viridiplantae; phylum Streptophyta; class Pinopsida; order Pinales; family Pinaceae; genus Picea; species Picea abies. The sequence goes on along the minus strand of CBVK0101466194.1, from coordinate 11,119 downwards.
TTGTTAATATTGTTTGAATCTGAATGGTAATAGTAACTCTGTGTTATGTGTTTAATTTCAATTAAAATGCATGTTATATATATATATATGTATGTATGTATGTATGTATGTATGTATATTCTGCAGTGGTAGCATTACCTACTCTCCGTGTTGGTCGGGGATGTTACAGTTTGGTATCAGAACTAAGTGAAGGCTCCGAGTAGTGGCATTGTCCAGCCCATTGGTGGTTGAGGATGTTACAAATTGGTATCATAGCATGGTTTCAATACTGAGCCTGGATGGGCCATGTTAGTGGTAGTCAAAGAAAACGTTTCAGAAAGAATTGTTGTCGGAATGGACAAAATTCAAGTTCAGAGCCAAGGTTTCAAACATTGATCTTGAATGGGCTAGATAAGTGGTCATTGGACCTAAGGTTTCAAAAGGAAATTGTGTCTAGAGGACCAATTTCGAACCTCATAACCTTCCTGAGTGCCAATAAGTTACCTTGGTCGTGTTACGAAGCTCGAGAGGAGTAGTGGTGTCGTAAAACCATGACAAAAGTGGTATTGGGCCACAGAGTAATGTGGACCTTAGGATCTATTTGGGAGAAGGAGAATCCTTCAGGATCGTCATATCTGGTAATGTTGCGAGGAAGTTAGCCGTGAATTCCTTTGGAAATCCACGGAGTAACAGAGTATGTTCTGCATTATAGGATCTGTTCGGAAGGAAGGGAAACCCCTTACGACCGTCAGATATGGGGAAGGTTGAGAAGAATTAACTCGGAAGCCCTTAAGACTTCTTGACTTCAGTGAAGTCTGATGCCAGAAACAAGAGAAGGGGCGAAGCCCGAAGCTCTGAAGTGGATCTACATTGTAGATCTGGAGAGGAGATATAGACCATTGGATCAAGCCAATGTTAAAAGGGTCAAACACAGTAGTGAAGGGAGAAAGCTTCCGAAGAGTCGAAGTAGTGATTCATGATGATGTAACTTGGAGGTGACATGGAAACATGGGTTGTGTGCCAAGTGTAAGTGGATTTCAAGCCATGGAATATTGAAATGGCATTTGGAATGTGACGCATGTCACCCATCTGAATGGGCCATGTATCATCTGCTAGTATTCCACCATGTGGCTTTATGTATGAGCATGGCTAGTGGGGCCGAGGTTAGGTAACGTAGTTAAAGTTAAAAGGACCCACACTAGCATTGATCACAATACATCAAGATTGACGGCCAGGAGGCATTGTAGGGACCCAAGTTTCACGAGAGTTAATTCTCCAAGGCGGTCCCACAATCCAAACCGTGGTTTCACTGAGGGGTTACGTGTCAGCGTCAGAAGAATTGCGGGATGAAAGGTGGGTTACTCCAAACCACCGTTACATGCCCTTGCAATTGGAAAATGTTAAGTGATGTGACGTAATGACATCACCAAAGGTGATTGGGGATGAATGTTTGGATATTAACAACTCAGATGTGTGAATGCGAGATCCTCCGAAGCTCCGAAGTCTCAAAGACTCGAAGACCCAGAAATTAGCAACCTGAGGTTCCATAGTAAGTGTTAGCCATCGGATACTAAGTAGAAATGGACGGTTGATCCACCCTATGTTGTGAGTTCAGTAATCTAGAACTCCAAGAGATTGTTGTGTGGTGCTTGGAAATATTCCAAAGTCGAAGGCCCAAGGGCTCGAATAAGCACCTAGTGATCTAGCGCTTGGTCATGATCCATGGTCGCGTGGGTTAGGGAATGAGAGAAAGGGGTAGTGCCCGAAAATTACTACAGAGAAGAGAAGATCTCGAAAATAAAATGAAATATGAACATTTTCTTAAATCATATTGTTCTGAATGCGTAAACTGGTGAAGTATTGAATAAGTTTCAATTGTTTCTCTTCTTTGATTTTTCGAGTGCAAGAAGTGCACATTGTTCGCAAGGAGTGCATTGACAGAGGTAAGCTAACCTTAGAGAATCTCAGGAGAGATACCGTTGAACCTTCATCAACAGAAGTGTAAGGAGTGCACAGGAAGAACTCTATGTTGAGTTCAAAGAGAGATAGAGTCACTGAGAACTTTGTAAGGATCTTCCAGGCGAGCATTGAGTGGGTGAAAGTGTGCATAAAGAGAACTCTTTGTAGAGTTCAAGGAGAAGAGTATCAGATGAAGATACTCATAGAGTTGTTGAACACTCTGTAAAAAACGCTCAACAAGGTGTGGTTTGAGAAGAAGGATGCTAGGAGGGCACAAAGTTATCCTTTGAAAGGAAACAAAAGGGTTGAGACCCTTAGGAGACTGAGTGAATCAAAAATCTTAGAAGAAATAATGCAAGGATTGTGTGGGAGATAGAATCATTCCAAGTCCTAAAGCTAAGAATAGATTACGCTTCTGAGAGAGAAGACGAGATCCAAGAGGTAGACTCACAGAAGAAAGGTCAAGGGATGAAGCCTTTGAACACTGACAAAATATTCCAAGGTGGAAGAAGTCAAAAGCTTAGGAGGATGAGCGACAAAAATTGTCAGATCGGTTGTGAGGAGGAGCCTAGACCGTTAGATCAACATCCAGTAGAACAAAGGAAGTGCAGAGGAGAGGAACAGATCCCATCCGTTAGGTCTGAGCATGAAGGACCAACAACCGTTGGATCTAGAGGTAAGCGCACAAGACTTAACCCTTGTGTGCACAGGAGAAGTGGACTTGTCAAAGTCCTGAAGTGATTTGGGATTGTCCATCGTCAAGGAGGACAGGTGGCGTAATATCCACAACTTCGAAAGTTTGTGGATAAGGAGGAGGAGAAACAACCGAAGTAAATCTTGGTCGGTGATCTGAAAGTGGGCATGTGGCAGCAGATCTAGAACTCTAGGTACGAAGCACTCCGGAGGAGAGTAGAGGATGAAAGCACTGAAGTCCCAAAGGAGATATCGATTGCTGATCGAGGAGGATGTCGAAGGACCATTGATCTGGTCTTGGTTGGAAAGAGCTGAAGTCCCAAAGAGAACCAGGGTCATTGATTTGGAGAGGATGCATGGTAGAAGATCTGTCACTCTGGGGAAATTCACTCTCGAGATTTGTTTGTGTGGAGACATGAGAACTCCCGAAGGCCGGAGAGCTAGAGTTCATTAGAACCGTTTTATTTTTTAGGACAGGTGTCAATAGATCCTCCACTTCAGAATATTGTCATACGTGGAAAAGAAAATAGTTGATAGTTGAAACTCCCAAGGTTTGGAGAGCTGGAATCAATCATAGTCGTTGATTTGGAAGGGAGCTACGTGCTGATAGATCGTGTAGATATGGGATCGCTTGTGGAAGGAGGAAACAAGGTAGAAAAGGGAGGATAGATAGAAGTCATTGATCATGGATCATCACCAAGGGATTGGAGATGGACGGACGAGCTGGATTGCGGGGCCATAACTTGCTCGGATGTTAAAAATCTGAGAGCAGTCCACAATTTATACCACAGTTTTAACAAAGTGATGCATGGCAGCTGGAGGTGAATTACGGGTTGAACTAAAACCATTCTTTTCCACGCTCGCAATCATGGTTTTCCATGAGGTCATATCCCATGTTCTTATGAAGGAAAGGGCTAATGAAAAAGGGGCTAGCGCCTGAAACTTGGAGTTTTGGAAGCGCACAGGAATAAGCCCGTAGGTCTGTTAGGACCTGCACACAGAAGGAAAGGATACCTGTGCATAATTGTTATGGGGTTCAATCACGAGCCCGAAGAGTCACTTTGACTTAGAAGATTGAAATATCCTTTGACCGGGAGGTCAGCAGACCCCACTGAGGTAGGGGTACTGCATCAAAAGTGCTCAGGGAAGAAATAGTCATGTACAGTGACTACAATGAGAGCACAAGAAGATTCAGGAATCCAGGAAGAATTGTATACTTCTGGGATCAACAAGGAAAAGTTTTATAGGGAGAAATAAGTTGCTGCATTTTCTGTGGCAGTAGTTATGTTACGACTTGTTGATTCATCCAGAGGAAATAATGCTTGCATGTTTGCAAGTGTTGTTGGTGATGTTGTTGCATAAGAGTGAAGCAACAGAGAGCTGAAGTGTTGGTTATAAGTTTTATAAATAATCATGAAAGCTTCTACTGTTGTCAAAATTTCAGGTAGTATAAAATTTATTAATGGTATTCATGTAGGTATGAGCTTTTATTACTCTTTTTGCATAATTGATGAAAGGAAATTTAGGTAAGAATTTCCTTAGCCAGAGTTATTTTTATAAAATCACAGGATTATATTATTGAGTGCATACCACTGGATGTAGTAAAGGATGGAGGCCTGTATTAATTCAAAGCTTTTTATCTTCTAAATGCACACACTGACATAGTAGAATGTCATGTTAATTTGGTTTTGGGGTAACAACCAAAGATTTTAAAGATAATAACTGGTTATAGGAATGAATGCCAGTAAGCTAGTCATGTATGAGACCAAGACCTGGTTGGATATGGCAAGGTATGGATATGGAAAGGTTATGAGCCACATAGGTACTAAAAGATTCCTACTTTTAAATAAAACTTGGGTTGCAACCTTTTTTCTAACACTAATGAACACCACAGAATAATATTCTTGGTGTAGTGTTTGGGTCAAAAAGGAAGGCATCCAATTAATTGGGAAGACAATAGGAAGTGTGTGGAGAATGTGTCAACACATTGGCAAGAATTCCAACTTATGAATGGTGGGATACATGAATGAGATGAAGAGAATTATGTAATTCAATGCAAGGTGCACTGAATAAGTATGCATTGAGAATTGCACTCATGCATAGTAAGTGACATAATTGTATACTAAATGCAATGGATGAATGTGTTTTGTAAGTACATGCATATATATTATTGCATGGAAATAATTGTTACTAACAGTTGAAATGTTGTTAACTCATGAAGTTGAGGACATTTCAGGGAGGTTTTAGACATTGCAACAAGAAAGTTGCAAGTCAAGTAGTCACATGAGCATTGACTACAGGAAATTTTCTGGTTCAAAAAAAGAAGTAATGAATTTACAGATATTACTGTGAACATGCATATGCATAGAATGACGAGTCATTCTATTTTATTAAACTGTTTGGTAATTATGATTGAATTTATAGATGCAGGAAATTCTAAGTTCATTGCATATGGTTACGTACATATTTCAATCGAATTATGATGTACAAGAAATATTGACAATTGTTGGCAGTATACAAGATGAATCCTTGTAGGAAAATGGTATGTAGTTTGGTGCTTGTGGAAAACCACAAGGAAGGTTGCAATATTAATATGGCAACAACCAAGAAGAATTATGAAATGGAATTTCATGTTTGGGGAAAAAGTTGAATTCCCTTTTGAACTAAGTTTGAGTTCCTAAATGAATTATTTTATGTTTCCTCATGATAACTGGATGTGGGCAATGCAGATGAGATGATGTTGATTAAAGTTAGAATGTTGACAACAAAGAATAGCTTGGGGAAGATGTTGATTGGAAATATCTGAGGGCAATTGGAATTCTGGGAGCCACGGTGCTCTGAGACTTCCTGAGACGACCTGTTGTTGAAGCCCAACGAAAGGGAGGTGTAACAGTCGATGGACTGTGTGACAGTGAAGGTGTACACTCCTCAGGTGGGACAGGCATGTGGGGAATGACAAAACATTGGTTGGAGTGCTGCTAAGGTTTGGTACCTTGGCCTAGACCATGTTGATATGGAAGTCTTCTCAATAAAAAGATAAGTACAATTCTCTATTTATTGTATGCTATGTATCTCGTAATTCGTATATAGGTTATAATGTTATTAGAATTGCCTGTATATACATATATATACATTGCATTTATTCTTGCATTACATGCATCCATGAATGTACATAATGTGTTTCATATTTCATTGCTTAAGAAATATATACTTGATACTAATCATGTAATCGATTGGAATGTGATTCAGGCAAGAAGACATCTTGCAAGTGCATTTGGTGTGCATATTGGACCAGAAAAGCAAGCATCTCCGAAATCGATCCATAGGACTTGTAAAGGTCCAATGGACCTGGTATGGTCCTGAGGATGCAACATGGGAGCATGAGGATGCTATGTGGGCATAATACCCACATATTTTTGAAGATTTTTGGAAATCTTGTTGATGTTGTGTAAAAGTTGGACTGAGGACAGTGCAAAAACAAGGGGAGGGGATTGTAATATGCCCAAGGACGAGCTCCAGTTGTATTTATAAATTGTAAACATGTTTTGTAGGTTGGTGAGCCGAGTCTTGATAAGATTTTAGGATTATGTGTTACTAGGAAGGAGAGCCTAGGTGTTAAAGGCCAGGAGCTTGATTTTGTATATGTAATTATGCAGATCATTAATAAAATATAAACGTCGTTGCATGCAGACTGACCACAAAGAAAGAGTGATGGGGGACTAAGCTTCCACAAGGTTGGCTAAGGGAGGAGGCTAAGTGTGTGGGCCTAGGGGATAAGCTAGGGGGCTTACCTCTAAAGGGGATAATAATTTATTATTATTTCCTGAAGGCTAAAGTGGACATCTTGAGTGTTGTCCTAAGTTCCTGTAAATGGAACGTGTGCTAAGTGGAACTCATGCGGCTCCAGGAATACAAGTGTCGACCTGGGCACATACAGTTAAAACTGATGAGTCAGTCGTGTTGGGGGTCGCTCTCTCATTCCTTCATCCTCTGCCTGATTTCGTGGGGTCATGGGCGTCTCAACCATTTTGGACTCTACACTCGACCTTTGTGTTTTTTCCTCTGGTCACACATCCTGAACCCAGTAAGAACCTGTGGACTGAGCCACGTCTTCAGTGAAGCCTGAGCATTCCATATATGTCTGTGTCATGGGTGTGTCATAGCTATTGGCGGTTGTGGCCACACAATTCTTGGACTGAGTGTGGCTTGTTGCCTTCTATTTTCCTGAGCTGTATTGACCAATGGTTGTTGTCCTCACCTTGCGGGAATTGAGTTGAAATTGGTTGAAGAAGCGGGTTTCTAGGCCTGTGGATGAAGAGGCAGGTTGTCAGGCCTACGAGAAGCTTTCTCCAGGTGAGAGAGTTTGTTGGGAAGTGGTTTTCTCCTAGAGAGAGTCCAACACCAGCTATGGATCTCTAAGAATTCCTTATCTAGCCTGTCGCCAAGGCCCAAAGAGGGAGGTGAAGCAACCGATGGACTTTTCATGTGAAGGTGTATACTCCCGGGTGGAACAAGCTTGTGGGGAATGAGAGTCCATGAGTAGTGGGCGTAAGAAGGCTCCTGGAGAGAATCCTTTCGGTTGCATTGTGCAGTTTCCTATAACCTCAGCCTAGTCTAGGATTCCCTTGCCCTGGGTGGAATTTAGTCCCAGCTCGGGGGTGATCCATTGCTGAGCATGATGAGCAGCGTGGTCTATGGCTGGGAGGTTCATGGAAGGTCTGCACGTAGTTGGTGGATTTACTCCAGCTAAAAGATATGTACCAGTCTGTGCTTGATTTATACATTATGCATGTTTGTGATACTGATACTTGAATGTTATCATGTGTTCTGTTGCATGTGGATTTAGTGTTAATCTTGTTTGAATGTGAATGGTAACAATAACTCTGTGTTATGTGTTTAATTTGGATTAAAATGCATGTTATATGTGTGTGTGTGTGTGTGTGTGTGTATTACACATTGGTAGCATTAATCGGTCTCTATTTTGGTAGGGGATGTTACAGTTTGTTATCAGAGCTAAGTGAAGGCTCCGAGTAGTGGCATTGCCCGGCCTGTTGGTCGCTGGGGATGTTACACCAAGTCATTAAATATTTTACCAGTGCAATTTATTAATATCGATGTACTGCTACGATAAAGTTTTTTGTGCAAACCTAGTAGTGCACTTGGTTCAACTGAACGTACCACTTCTCTCGTGTTCCCAGAACACCGATATGTTGTTTAGTGGTGCATTGTATTGGATAGAGCACTAGTAAAAAGGATTTCAATGAGATTCCTCATTGCATTTTGTTAACATGGATATACTATTATGCTAAATTTCATTGACTGTAAGGTCAACGATGGACTTTGTAAAATTGGAAGAACTGGTGCAACACTATTCCCAGAGAACTTGCATGTCGTTTAGTGGTGCATTTTATTCTATAACGCATCGGTGATGGGGCATCACTAACAATGCACTACTATGTTTATTTTTAAAAATTGATCACAGTTCTTTTCTTCAAATGACACCAATGAATACTATTAGAGTTTATGCATTGGTGGACCTTGGTGGACCATGTATATTGTTTCACTAGCACATATTTTAGCGATGCATACCATAAGACACACCACACTATGAGATTGTAAAATATCTAGCTTGGTGCCATGCTCTTTATAATTGGTGCATTTTTTGGACCTAAGGGCACCACTAGGTTAAATTCATTTATTGCAAATTAACTTGTGTGATGTGTTAATATGAGCGAATCTATGTTACTGCACAATTGTAGCACCGATATTTTTTTTATGGTGCATTGTGTTGTATAGAGAACTGACAATGGGGTTTCTAATAATATTCCCTCTTATTTCAATTCATTCATTATTTTCCCAATGCAATTAGTTTAACAACACTTGTGCATTTTGTTAACATGGACACGTTGCTATGCTAAATTTTATGAGTTGTGAACCTAGTGGTGCACTTGGTTAAATTGAACACACTATTTCTCTAGTGATCCCAAAGCACCGACATGTTGGTTAGTAGTGTATTGCCTTTTATAATGCACCAGTAACGAGGCGCCACAAAAGATGCACCTCTATGTTTATTTTTTTAAATTAATCATGATGATTTTATTTGAATGACATCCATGCATATTGTTAGTGTCTATGAATTGGTTTTGGCACTTACTGTGAATTTACACAGAGGACACACCGCTTTGGGGTAAACTAAGTGTATAGGTGCACAACACAAAACTAGAAAAAAAATGAAAAAAAAATGAATTTCAAGACAAATTCAAATTTGAATCTGATGAAAATGAAAATATGAAGGTCATAAACAATTAACTTAGACTCTTATGTCCCAAGGAGGTATGGTTCCACCGTTAATAGTAAATGAAAATTCATGGTAATTTCCAAAATTTGGAAATGTGTGGAATCTACTAGTGGAGTTATCGAACCCGTTGTAGAGAACCACAAATAGGGCATCCTTGGAAGGAGAGTGAGCACCATTTATTTCTTTAGAGTTTGGAAGAATAGAATGTAGTGTAATAATGAAAATTGGTTTGGTAAAGAAAATTATATTTACCCTCCTGACGACAATGATATGCACTGGGTTGTAATGTTCAATGATACCAGGGAGCTTTATTCGATGCTTGTTTTTTATTATAATGTATGATGGTGCTTCTGAACAGTTAAGAAACAAAGAATCATTTTTTTATGTGCACTTGGGTGTATGGTTCTTATAGGTACAATTGTAAAAGAACCTTCGCAAAATCCTCCGGTCACCTGCCTCCGCTAACAACTTCTGTTATATATAGAGAAAGGATAATTATTTTTGGGAGGTTTCGTAAAAACCTGAGCTCTAAGGTGTTCTTGTAGTGGTTTCACATCAAGTTTTCCTTCTTTGTTATTCACCCATGAATTTTCTTTGTATGGTTTCTTTCCTTTAGCCATTAGAGCTTGATGCAAATTTTGAAATCCATTGTCGAAATTATCCCTCCTTTCATCTTCCTGCATAAGGATCCCTATCAAGTCATCAAATAAAGGTGCTTTCTCTCTTATTGCAAGATTGTTGATAAATACTTCATATTCAAGAAACATACCATTTAATGTTATAATAACTAGATTACTACTTGATACTTCCTTACCAAATATTACCCAACTTATCTATTAAATATTTAATTCTAGATAGATAATTAGTAAGATTTTTATTTTCTTCCATTTTAATTGAAAGATGTTTGTTCTTCACAAATATCATTATATTTGTATTCACTATTTTAGACAAACCTTTTAATGTCCCCCATGTCTCACTTGATGTCTATCATTTCCTTATATGATGAGTGATAATGTCTTTCACACTTGATTTTTATTCAATGTTTCATACAAACATTTTAATGTTTCCCATGTCTCACTTGATGTTTGATGTTTCCTTATATGAGGAACCATAATGTCTTTCACTCACATTCTCAATAGAACCTTTGCATTGGTTTCTCTTTTCTCCTAATCTTAAACTAAGCAAGCAAGTGGTTTAGCTTAAGTTCTAGTCACAATTTCTCATGCATTGTATCCTTGCAACAAATCAAACTTAAACTTATATAATTTTTCTTTTCTCCTAATCTTAAACTTATATAATTCAATCCATCTAACTTATTTTCTTCATTTGGATAGAAATCTATTAGATTTTACATGGCTAAGTAGAAAAATAAATAAGATCAATTTATCTACAATAGAAATTACCTCACATTCGCCAATGATTTTTTCACTTTACAACTCTAGTATTTTTTAGCAAAGAACTTTTCCTTTCCAAAACTCCCCCAAACTATAATACCAACTCATAAATTTAATCAAAATGAAAAAAAGTTGGTTTTCTATTTCTTTTATATATATATATATATATATATATATAATTAATGGATTGGGACACATTGACATTGAGTATTCTGAATGCCAACTCTATCAAATATCTACTTACACTGTATTCTTACTATTTACTATTTGACTCTGTCAATCTACCAACACTCTATTCTTAATTTACAAATCTACCAACAATTACATTTTTTTATTTATTTTTAACAAAATATTAATTAACTTACATTATTAGTGTTTTAATAATTATATTGAATGATATTAAAGTTATTTTTTTGGATCTAAAACTTGTGTATTAAAAAAACTACACCCTACAAACATGACACTCAAATTTCTATTCAATTTTAACTTATTTTTCCAATTTAACTTATTTTAACAACTAAAAATAATACTTCTTAATAAACTTTATTCTATTCAATTTTAACTTATTTTAATAACTAAAAATAATACTTTTTAATAAACTTTATTCTAAGCAGTATGTTAATTTTTTTTTCTTTAATTTGGGGATATAAATTTTCATAAAATCACAGTTTTTTATTATTTAAATTATATTTTTAAATATATAAATGAATTAAAGATGATAAAAAACACTCCTATCTACAAAATCAACAATTTATCACCCAATTTTAAACAAATATCTACTAAAAATATCCCTTAA
>CBVK0101466186.1:0-11468 GCA_900067695.1 Picea abies | reverse complement strand
ACCCAGATTAAACTGTTGGGTTAAGATATTATTCTTCCTAGGGGGTATCTAACCAGGATTAGACAGTCTGGTCAGATTTATTCACTAATTCTAACCTAGGGGATATCTGACGAGGATTAGATGGTCTGACCAGATGTATTCACTAATTCTAACCTAGGGGCTATCTGACCAGGATTAGATGNCAACATTGAAAATTTAAAAGAACTTGGTCATGCTTGAAAGGTATGACCAAGTTACTATTATTGCATGGGGCTTTTTGTTTCAATTCTTTTTGCCCTCTTTTCTTTTCTTTTTCCTTTGCAAAGTGAAAATCAATTGCCAATAAGAACACTAGATACAGATAATATCCATAATATCCAAGTCATAAGTTGATTCCCATAATTTATGGGGTGATAACAGCGGCTCCCCCTGGGGATGGTACTTGCCCTGTTAAGTGCCAAGAACCCAGTTTCCTGGTCATTCTGAACATATCTGTCTAGTAGCCTTCGTTGGTCTTATTCTCAGGAAAACTTCAAAGAACAATGATCAACAGCTTAGGGCCTTCTCTTCGGGCTTCAACCAACTAACCAATGTCCCTCACTTCAGAAAATGCAAGTAAAGACTGAAAATTAAAAACCGGTATGTACAATGGAGAGTGAGTTCTTCAATTTTCTTACTGAGGTGGGACATAGTGTTTCAGCATTCTGCCATTCACAGGTGCCCCTGGCAGATCTGACCCATCGACATTGTTCAGCAAAAAGGCATTGTTTCCTCTGAAAGCTTGGATCATGTAAGGCCCTGTCCATAGATGATCAAATTTTCCATGCTTTCCCTTGTCCTCGTTCCTGGCATCCCATCTCAACACTAGGTCTCCCAACTCAAAATCATCCTCCTTGGTTCGTTTGTCAAAGATCTTCTTGATGTTCTCTTGGATGCCTTGTGTTTTGTTGAAAACGTCTTCTCTGGTCTGTTGTAGATGAATCATTTGATTGATTCTTCTCTGGGAGTCATTCAGCTTAGCTTGCATTTCTTGAAGTAACTTCATGACAGGGACTCCCAAAGAAGTTGGGAACACAGCCTCAGTACCGTAGACCAGCTGGTATGGTGACATACCAATTGACCTTTTGGTGGTCAGTCTATCGGCCCATAAAGCAAATACCAGCTTATCATGCCATGATTTTTTATTCTCCTGCAATGTTTTCTTGATGATATTTACCAAAGTCTTGTTTGAGGATTCCGCCAACCCATTTCCTTGAGGGTAGTAGGCTGTGGAATGCCCCAAGCCAATGTGGTAACGATTGCAGAAATCAATGAGTTTCTTCGACCGAAAGGAAGCTGCATTGTCAGTAATGATCTTTCTAGGACAACCAAAATGAGACAAAATATTATTTTCCAGAAATTTAATAATAACAGAGTCAGTGGCTTTCCTGCTAGGTACCGCTTCGATCCATTTGGTAAAATAATCAGTGGCGGTAAGAATCCACCTATGTTGGCCTGAAGATGGAGGGTGTATTTCACCAATGAAATTGAGTCCCCATTGCTGGAAAGGGGCCTCAACTGAAACTGGTTTAAGAGGCAAAGGAATGAGTTTCCTTTTACCCTCAAACAATTGGCACTGGTGACATGCTGTTACTTTCTGATGTACATCTGCAAATAGAGTAGGCCAGTAAAATCCTGCTCTTAGTATTTTGTTGGCTGTAACCTTCCAGTTCAAATGGCCACCACATTCTCCTGCATGAAACTTCTACAACACTTTATCAGCTTCATCTTTCAGTAAACAATTTAAGAGAATACCTGAGGGGTCTTTCCAATACAAATTTCCTTCTAGAATACAGAATTTCAATGCCTTCAACTTTAAAAATCTAGCTTTAGTTTTGGTTAAGCCAGGGGGAGCTTGTAAATTTTGTAGAACAAATATGAGGTCTGCATACCATGGAGAGTTGAGAAAAAACTCTCTAACGTTTGGAGTCACCATCTCACCCTGTTCATCTGCCACATCTAGAAAATTAATGTCGAGAGCCTGAAAGTTAGATTCAGCCATCAGTTTAGCAAGGCCTTGGCCTTTAATCAATTTTGTGGGCTTAATTTCTATGTCATATTCTAGAATAACTGCGATCCATTTTCCCCTTCTCCCATCAGGGTTGTCTTGTGTCAGGATATCTTTTACTACCGTGTTGGGAACATAAGCTATGATGTGAGAATGGAGAATATAGACCCTGAAGTCCTTTATAGCCTTTACCAAAGCAAAAGCCTGCTTCTCCATAATATTGTAGTTCAGGGTAGCATCTCTTAAAGATTTGATAAAGAAAGCTATGGGTTGTTCATACCCTTCACTGTTCTTCTGCAGTAACACAGCTGCTATAGTATGTTCAGAAGCGAAAGAAAAAAGATAGAAATCTTTAGTGAAATCGGGACTAATCAAAACTGGGGCTTCTGTAAGTGCTCGTTTGACCTATTCGAAGGATTGCCTGGACTCAGGATCCCATTTTATTTTTGCGTCCTTTTTAAGCATGTTTTTTATATGTCGAAGGAGCTCAGCTAGATTAGGAATGAACCTTCGAAGAAAGTTAATTTGCCCTATAAAAGACTGTAGTTCCTTGAGGTTCCTTGGGTGTTCTAACTTTAGTATGGCCTCTATTCTGCTGGGGTCAATTCTGATTCCCTCTTTGGAGATGATGTGTCCCAACAGTTTGAATTCTTCTAACCCAAAAAGACATTTCTTGGGATTCAAAGAGATTCCGAACCTTCTACACTTTTTGAAAACTCGTATAAGATGCCGTAGGTGTTCATCATCGGATTGGGAAAATACAGTCACATCATCTAGATACACGACAATAAACTTACCTGACTCTTCTATGAAGGCGATATCCATTTCCCTCTGGAACATGGCTCCTGCATTCATCAAACCAAAAGGCATCTTCACATACATGAAAGTGCCCCATGGTGTGGTGAAAGCGGTTTTTTCCTGATCTTCTGGATGAACTAGGACCTGATTGTAGCCTGAGAAACCATCTAGCAGAGAAATTCAACTAGACCCGACCACTCTTTGCAGGAGGTGGTACATTTTAGGCAAGGGGTAATTATCCTTCAAGGATGCTTTGTTCAGATTACGGAAGTCTATGCAGAGTCTGATTTCCCCAGTTTTCTTACGTGTGGGGACTAGATTAGAAACCCACTTAGAGAAACGTAGTGGGACTATGATCTTGGCATCATAGATTTTCTTAATCTCTTTTTCTATCAAGGGAAGCAACTTGGGATTTATCGTCCTAAGTTTCTGCCTAAACGGTTTCTGGTCTTCCTTGATGGGAATCCTGTGTTGTATGATGCCGGTGTCATAGACTTTCATATCTTCATAGCCCTAGGCGAAAACATCTGAATATTCTTTGAATAGTTCAATGTACTTAAGCTTTTGTTCCGGGAGTAAAGATTTGGACAGTTTGACCATCCTAGGCTTCTCTTCAGTTCCTATATTGTAGTCCTCTACCTCTTTCCCGTAAGCTTCTATTTTTGGTTTCCTAGCTACATCGTCATTGTCAAACAGATCTTCTAAAGGGACAAGCCCTCTAGGCAACACATTGCTTTTCAATTGTAAAACTTCGGCATCTATTTCGTCATCTCCTAACTCTCCTGAAACTACTGTATCTTCTGTATCTACCGTATTTACAGTATTCACACTATCTATTTCAAACTCAGAATTATTTAAATTCTCGTTTTCATTTTCTATATCTATGTTTATACATTCAAAATCATTCTTGCATTGCAGAAAGTCCTCTATCTGATCGTCATTTCCAAAGACTTGCCAATACCTGATATTATCAGGAACCGTCGGTCTACATTTCACTTCAATAGTGTATGGGTGAGTTTGGCAGAAAGGGATCTTGCAGGAGGCTGCTGACGTGGCCAATCCGTCGGCCAAAATATTCTGTCCTCTTGGAATTGCCTGCAAGTCAACCTCATTAAAGAATTTCAAAGCATCAAAGACATCATTCCTGTAGGCTCTAAGGCATGGGTGTTTAGCAGCATACTCACCTTTAATTTGCTTGATTATTAATTCCGAGTCGCCCCTTACCATTATTTGCTTAGCACCAACTTTTTTCAACAGCTTCAGACCGAGCATTAAAGCTTCATACTCGTCCATGTTGTTAGTGCAGTGGAAATTTAACTTATAGGAATGATTTTCTGAATACCTTTTCCGATGATTATGAAACCAGACTCCCGCTCCTGTGCCTTCTTTACTCACGGATCCATCAAAATCCATACTCCAGAAATCGGTGGGGAAATCTTCAGAGATTACATTTCCCATCTTTGCTGCCTCACCGGTTTCTGGACCTTCATCTTCACTAGCTACCTCTTCCACCAGATGAATATCTGGCTCTTCAGTGTCACCATCGTTGTACAAGATGAACGAATCCAAATCGGAATGAGTAGAGTAAAGGGGGTAATTGTGCGATTTCTCTTGACTACTGACCATATACTTCATCAGTGTTTCTCTGTATAACCTCCTCTGTTGTCCAAACACTGGTATAGTGGCATAAGACATATCCAACTGCAGGGTTCCTTTCAGTTTATCTCCCCAGGACCTGGAGAGCAACATTTCATATTTAGGTGGAATGTTTGCGACCACTACATCCATTACCATGCTTTTAGAAGGGATCTGCACCAGGGTGATGCACAAATCTTTAATCAAACCAATACATTTGACTTTGCTGGTGTCAAACAAGTGGAGATCTTTGTAAGGCCTAGTGACCTCCAATCCCAGTTTTTCCATTACTTCTTTAGGCATCAGATTATGTGAGGCACCTGAATCCAGCATGGCGTTATGCAATATCAAATCGTGTATGCTCAAACTGATGTAAAAGGGGGCTACATCGTCGTTATCGTCTCGATCATTTACTTCTGGTCCAAAAAGGAGTTCGGGATGGTCGTCAGTAAGGTTCACAGTGTCTGAATGAGTCACTGATCCAATAGTCAAGGTCTTGGTGCCTATATCAGGTTCAATGGCTAACGCTTTTAGTACCTGTGAATGATAACCTCCTCTGTTTATCAATTTTGTGAGTGGGACAAGAATTTTTATTTTGGCCAATTCACCCTCTAGGCTGAAAGATGCGGGAGCTCGGGCCTGACTCATTGATTATGGTTGGTCCACCATAGTCTTTCGCTCAACAGTACCGGTGGGGTTAATAGGTGAAACTTCAGGATGGGATGATCTTTTCAGAAGGGTGATGTTTTTCTTCACGGGGGTGTCGACTTTACTTTTCTAAGAAGCCTTCTCAGCTTCATCCACCTTCTGCGTTTCAGTTATCTTTTTCGAGGAATTTCCATCTGTCTTCTTACTTCACAGATTGTATTGATGGTGCACCTCCAAAATAGCGTTTTCGAAAGCATGTTGTCTTTCATCCCCGACCTCTTCACTTACCTTTGTTTGATTTAGAAGAAAAAGTTCCTGCTCTTCTTGAGTAAGGAAAATGGCCTCATTGTCGTGAATGCCCATGAGGTTAATATGAGTGTCCTCCAATTCCTCAATTATTTCCCCCCCTTCATCAGCATAGTTTTCTTGCAGGGGAGGCCTAATCGGCTGATCATGACCTCTCTGATCTCTTTGATCTCTTGGATCTCTTTGATCTCTTTGTCTAACTTGAGGAGGGTTTCTTCTAAAATTGGGGTTTCGAATCTGAGGGGCAGGTTTGTTGTCTTTTGGAGGATTTCTGTCCAAAATACTCGTTCTTTCTAACCATAATTCCAATGATCTGACCACATAATCCAATTTGGAATCAATGTTTGACGTGGAAGGTTCTTCTTTGATCGTGACTCTCCTTTCTGACCTTTGATGGGCTCGTTTCGCCAACAGGTTAGCCTCCACACTAATAGCGCTTCTCTGCATGTCTTAAAGGGTGGCATCATTTCTTTTTATTAATTGGTAAGACATGTCAATATCGAATCCATCAGGGAATTTAATCAACGCCAAACCCTGGGGGGGTTTGATTTCCGTTGGGATTGCATTATACAAATTGTTAAAACGGGTGCAGTAATCTTGTACCATCTCACCTTGATTTCTTTTTATATTCTCGTATTCCGACAGTATCTGGAGAGGGTTTTTCTTTACCTCCCATCGGTCAAGAAAAATTCTTTGGAACGTGACAAGGTCAGGGATTGATGCAGCGGGTAAGGCTTTGAACCATTTCTTGACATCCCCTGTCAGACTCTGGGCAAATAGTCTCATTTGAATGTCGACTTCGTCAACTTCTTGTAAATCCAAGTAGTCGTTCATTTTATCCACATGTTGTTGTGCGTTTAATGTTCCGGTTGCATCAAACTGTGGAAGTCTAGTTTGATAGTCTTGGGGAATGGTATGTAGTGGTGCAGCCAACACCAAAGGGGCATACCAGGTTTCCATGACAGGTGGAGGAGGTGGGGTGACGACCTGGATGGTTGGAGAGGTAGCAACGGAAGGCGAAGTCGATGAAGGACTGGGCAGTACTGAGGGAGTGATTTGTAATTTATCCTTAGGAGACGAGACTTCGAGGGTTCGGGGTTGCAACACAGTTGGGTCAAAGACGAGATTAGACACAAAGGTTTCAGACCGTGTTCTAACCAGGTTTCGTAGCGGAAAAAGATCAAGATCAAGTTTTTGAAGGGTGTCTGGTTCTTCGGAAAGGAAGGGATACTTATGAGGGGGAGTATAACTCGATGAACCGGTAACTAAGGTCTATCGCCTCAACAACTGCTCGGGATTATCTATCACTGGAGAGGGTTCTGGGTCTGGATGAGATCGAGTGTGAGCTTTCTTGGGAGCCAGAACTCTTTTTTGGTTTATATATATATATATATATATATTATTTTATGGTGAGGGAAACTAGGGGAGATTTCTACGTTGACGTCGTCTAGCTTCCAATTGTTCCTGAGTGGCTATGTCTCATTCAATGGCTGCCCATGCACGTTCGAGTTCTTCCCGGTTATTGGTAGTTTTGAGGATTATGTCAAAAAGGTTAGACGCGATATGCGTTTGATTCGCTAGTCCGGGCTCGATATTAGGTTGTGCTGCTGCAAGGACAGTCATAGAGGAACATTAAGAGTGGGAAAAGTTTCAAAGGGAGATTCTGAAAGTGATATGTATAGATTTAATCAACCTCTAATCCTTACTTTCTTCTCAGAGTCAACTTTCTTTAGGGGAGAGAAAAGTGAGGTACTCATTTTTAGTTCGTCCCTAGTATGGTCACCATTTATGTTAGCACTCTCTAAATTTCCTAGAGGTTGAAAAAGAAGAAGCCTACAAAGGGTAACCTTAACCAACCACTTTTAAAGCTGGGATCTATCCCTTCCAGCTTCAGAGAGGGATCTCTCTATGTGATTTAGCTTTGTTTTTTGATTTCAGATATTAGGCTAGGTAATTTAACTGTTGGCTTTGTAGTAAATGAGTTTTTGAAGTTGGTTGAGACGGTCTACACATCCATTGGGCTATGGGGTCTGTATTTAAACAAATAATCAATACAACCAGAAATGCCAAAGAAAACCTCCACAGGGCGAGATGATATATTCACTGGATCCTTATAATTTAAAATGATGGACAAAAGAAAAGAAGAGGAAATAACTTCAACTAACAAGCAGTTAAGAATTTCTTAATTGAGGATATTAGAAGATAAACATATAAATCTTTAGAATCGGAAACATGGTATCTGAGATAAATCCTGCAACGTAATGCTATTCATAAAGATTAGATTCAGAAAACAAAATGAATATAGAGAAAGGAAAACATTTAACTTAGAAGATCAACGTCACCAGTGAACATATGAAAGAATCCTATAAATGCCTCTTCTTTATTAATGGATGATCTAAAAAATAGTACAACTTGACCGTGATAGGGTGTGAGAATCAACAACCCTCAATACTTCGAGAGTTGAAGTATTTATAATTCAAATTACAAACGTTCCTGTCATAACTGATCAGGACGTGCTCATTCTATTTTTAGTCTAACTACTTAACTAATCAAATAACTATTTGATGACTCATTACAACTGCATGCAGAATTTTCTGGGGTAGGTCGTTGGCGAGGTGCTCTCGCAATATCTTCTAACTGGATTGGTGACTAGATTTTGACAGCTCATCAGCTAATCTAGCAGATCACACAGTTCTTCCCATCGGATATGACCTGGTACTGTGACTTTGAGCAATCTCCTATACACTTCGTCCATGTACGTATATTTAGAAAATGTAGGCTTGATTGTGAATATGTGTTTAATTTCATGTTGGATACTAATATCCAACTGCAAGGCCTCCATGAATGCTTTTCCTGTGATGCTTCCCTGTACACCTGCAAACTTGGAACTGTCTTTAGATACTTCAGTCAACCTTTTCTTGTAATCAGGGAGTGTCATTAATTTGTCGTTAATGACCTTTAGACCAGGCAGGCCCTTCCTTTGAAGAGCATCTATCTTATTGAAAAACTTCTGCACTCCTTGATCCATGACTTGGATTTTTTCCTCAAGCAGAAGCATGAGACCCGTTTTGGTTAGGACCCTTTTCACCTCCAATACAGTTTCTGTCCTATCCTCAATATTCAATTCTTCGATTTCCTCCCTGGTCTTGGAATTTAGGAACCGTATGATTTCATTCGCTTGGGCTGGCATGTCTCCCAACTCCATTCTGATTTTCTCAATAGATTGCTTACTTCTCTCGAGCAACTCATTCTGTTCAAACATGATTTGAACCATTGGCCAGATTTCATTCATGGACTTGGAGATATCTTTCCACACAATCTCTTTCACCTCTGCCAAAGTCTTTCCTGCCATGGTCTGTTTCTGGAGCTGCTGTAACTCCTTCTTGATTTTCTCATTCACCTGTTTCTCTTTGGAAAGACTTGTCTGGAAAGAAGTCTTTAGCTCTTGGAGATTCTCCACTTCTTTCTTAAGCCTACTGATTTCTGACTCTTACAGGTTCATTCTCTCCATAGACTTGGCCAAGTCTGTTGTTCCCTCCGGTAGTGGCACTAATGCAGTAGATGGAAGGGCTGTCACTGTTGCTGTGGTCAATCCTGCAATTGGGATAACACTTAATGGGATTCCTTCCATTTTCTTTGCCTTCTCTTTCTCTTTTAGCAGTCTTTCTATCTCAGCCTCCATTTCCTTTAGCTGAGCGTTCTGCTCCATGAGTAACTTTAACATCTCATCCCTTTCCCCTTCCTTTTCAGCTATCTCCTTTGCCTGCGGGTCCTCTGTGGGAGGGAGCTTTAGCTATTTTCTTAAGGATGCGATGTCAGCATTTTTCTTTTTGATCATCTCTTCGACAGCCTTGACGTTCGCAGGGTCATAACCGATCTTGAGGACCAACTCCTCCAACGTCTTGATTTTGTTATCCTTAGCAAAAGATGATATTTTCTCCAGCTTCAGTTGGGTCTGGGCATTGCTCAAAGCTACCCGAAATTTTGATGCAGAAGCTGTAGCATGGGCCAAAGTGTGGAAAACCATCTTGCCAGTTTGCTTGTGCAGATCCATATGATCTACTGGATGCACGTCTTTAGCCTGAAACTCAAATGTGGCCCTTTTATAATCTGATATAACCTTGGGATCCGACACTTGTGCTTGGAGGTAGGCCGTATGCATCCTACCTTTTTCTGTGTCAAATGCTGAAAGAAGCCTATGTTGAGTTGTGGACGACTGCCTCTGAAACTGGGCATAAGTGCTGGTAGTAAGAGTTTGGTTTTTCTTCTTGATCAATCAAAAATGCCCAACTTGGGCCCGGTCTTGCTTGGTGGAGCATCTGTGGGAGAGTCTGTGGATTTTATAGCTGGTGTTATTTCTTTATGCTGACTTGAGCCGAAAGGGAGAGTGACTGGCTTGACCATTGTGGTAGATACTGCAGTAGTTGAAATTTCCTGCTCTATCATTGCGCCGGGCGCTGAAACTGTCCTTGGATTTTTGGAGTGTGTTTGAAATTCTTCTGATGACACCTCCGTTACAGGAGGAGATGATTCCTGTCGGGCCTCTTCTCCTTGGGGAACTGAGGTGTGGTGGTGGGTAAAATACTCATTGGAGGCATCTGCTGTTCAACGTCAATTTATTGTTCCACGTCCACCAATGTATCGAGCTCCCATTCTGTCTGATTTGCAAATCTTTCAATTTCCGGCTTGGGCTCATGCGCATATGGGACATTTTTATTTTTCACTCTCATTTCAGAAATGATCCCACAGGGATCATAATGCCAGGTGAAACTTGTAAGGAATTTCATATCCCTTAACATTCTGTCTGCTTCATCACCTGCGCCTCTACTATTGCAGATGAAAGAGCCAATCTGCCCTTTGATCCACAATTGTTGCTTCTTCTTAAGGGAAACAAAGTGAATATCATCAGAATTCATTATTTGTCTAATATATTCCAATGCAAAAATTCTTACCGGTATATATCTTGGCACCTTGTAAGGTGCCAATTCGCACCCGTAAACTCGGATCTCAGAGTGATTCTGATACAAGTACCAGTCTCCTGTCTTCGCATTGTCTGAGAGGTGTAGAATTCTTCGGACTTCATCATTTATTCGTGGCTCAGGCATGCCACTCAACATGCTTACCAAAGGGTGGTAAAACTGGTCAATGAACGCTGTGAAGTCGTATTCGACAGAATTTTGTTTCAGAAGAGAAGTCCACGCTGTGACTGGCTGGGGCCTCCCGTCGGCGTCCATCTTTTGCATGGAGAAATTGAACCTGTCGGCTTGAAAATAGACGAACATGTAAGCCAGAATGGATGAATACCTGAACATGCCCTCTGTGGCGAAATTCACAAATTGTTCATGGATGCTATTGGCTAGGAAAGTGTTGTAGTTGAACTGCGTGGTCGGCTGTTCATCGTTTGAGAAGATGGATAGAAAACCCATGATGGGTTCATCTACCCATTGATCAGAATAGTAACCGAGCAGGGCACACAGGGAAGAGATGATTTGATTTCCTTTGGTAGAGAACATAGAAGAAGGGTAGGGGGGATTAGTGGAAGGGAGTGGAGCGGAAGTGGGGAGAAAAAGCTTGAAGATCTGAGCTCTCTGAGGGAATGTCATTTTTTGGTATAGTTCATTGAGGACTTCTAAGTTGAACGGGGACGCAGATTCAACACGGGTTATCTGCATCATCTGGTCAATATCTTCTGGGGTGATGAAGAAGAGGACGTCTCCAGACGAAGAAACAATGGATTTATGGTCGAGGACGTAATGGGCTTGGCATTTGAGGGAAAATTCTGGGAAATGATGAATTTGAGGGAAGATATATAGAGGCAAATTGGACTCCGAGAGTCCAATTTCATCACTCTGGTCCAGGAACACTTCCCGGAGCCATGACCGCAGATTAGAAAAGTCAAAGCTGCAAATAGTGTCTGCTATCAATCGATCTTTATTGACCAAGGGGACTTTATCCAAAGGATTTTCTTCTTCTTCCATTTGTCTGGACTTTGACACCATTTTAGTAACTGTACCTGCAACAAACAATACGTTAGTGGGGTTGAAAAACTGCGGGT
>CBVK0101466184.1:0-13431 GCA_900067695.1 Picea abies | reverse complement strand
ATAAGCTCTTCATTGATTTGTAAGTGTATTTCTCATGCAAAACTTCTTGAATGAATGGTTGTAGGTCAAATCTCTTGCATTTATTGTTACATTGTTATTATTTTGCTTAATCATTGAAACCCTAGGTAGCAAGCACACAAGTAGGTCCTTGCTACATGTCCCCATGGTGGAAAACTTGTTTTAGCCATTGATTAAGGAGGATATAGCCTAGTCGTTGCTACACTAGTTCCCCTTTTTCTGAGTTAGTTTTTGAACATAAGTTGAAGAAAGAAGATGTTCTAGGCCTAATTAAATTTACACCTAGGGTTTTGACTTTAGGGTTTGAAGGGCCTTGCTATTGCAACACCTTTCACCCTTAGATTTATGTTTTGAAGCTAGCCGTTTTGCCAAGGATTTTTAAGGAAAGAGGGAGGAGCATGAGGCCTTGCTTAAGAAACACTGGAATGAGCCTCATCCCCTTAGGGTTTTGACTCTAGGGCCCTGCCATTGCAGCACCATAGAACCTAACTCTCCCGTCCTTAGATTTAGATTCTCCCGAGACCTAGCCTTTCCTTCCGACTCCATAATACCCTAAGGCACTGATCTAAATCTCCAACGTTGAGCTTGTTGTGCCAAAAACAACTTTTCAAAACTTTTAAATTTGAAACCCTAACTAACCCTAACGTCTCACTAACCCTAATTTGATGATGACGTCATGCCTCTTTTGGAACTCTTGGTTGATGTAAAACGTTGTGGCTAGGTCATCTGATGACAGACACTGGTGTGTAGATAAATTTCATTAGCCTATTTGCAAGAATGTTCACCTCTTTGTCTACCAAACTAACCCTAGAACAAGGCTGACGTCACCTCTAGTATAGTGACACAGCAACCTTTGTATGTGAGCATTTAATGATATTTAATGCGTTGTGTTAATTCAAGGATTGGTTATCTACATTGATGCTATATCATTTCCAGTCGTTATTGATAAGTAATATTATAAGCCATTGTCATTTTTGCAATTATTGACTTCGTCAATAATTACTGCTATTTGTGCTCATGTATATTAAATGTTGATAGTCATTAATTTATGAAGTGCTAACCACTATTTGCACGCGTTAGTTTTATTGTTGCCTTGTCTTGCAAACAGGTGCTTCTTCCGTGGTATTTCTTCATATTGACTATTTTCTTGGCGGTAATCTGTGAAGGGAAAACCTACTTCAATCTTCTAAGCCTTAATCCCTTGACCCTTTTCCCTTCAACACTCCAGATTCTCAGGAACGTCTCCCTTGGGCTTAGCCACCCTAAATAGAAAGAGCCCCCCATCAAGGTGACAATGGGTGGGGAAGCTCCTGTTACGCCAGTTTGATCCTTACCTTTCAAGCCACCTAACCTAGACTACAAACTGAGCGATAACAGTCCTTATTTCACATGCATTATCTTATACTGCTAAAACACATAATAAATTAGAACACACATGCGAAAATCACCAAGCATGTTCACACAATAACCCAAACGCATTCAAAAACCCCCAGAGTATCAGATTCAGTTGCCAAAACCATAGTTCAGCAGTAGATATCCAGATCAGCTGGATCATGGATATTTCATAAGATAAGTGCGCACTTCAGCCCTACAAGTAGGCGTCGAGAGAATGAGACATGAGTGAGTGAGTGATCCACGATAGGTATCTAACTCTCCTATAAATACATGACCTAGCACATCAAATGGATGTGTCTATTGGCACAACAAGGCCGACTTGCACAACTCAAAATATAATTAATCTTTTACACAAAATTAATTATCTTTACATGGTGGGGCCGACTTGTACCCTTCACAATACAAAATTAGGGTTTCACAATAATCTTACTCTTAGACAATATAGCAAGGATCTCTCACGCATCCTCTAGTGCTCTTCCACTAGGGACAAATCCACATGTGCTCAACCACAGGGGCGTCACTCTCAATAGATCAACTCAACTAAATCCATAGGAGTACTATCTAGAGATCCATCTCCAATCGACTCAACTAAGTCCATAGGAATCTGACAGGAGACCATCTCAAGTCATCTCAACTCAATCTAGAGGAGCACGACAGGAGACCACACACATCATCTCAACTCAGTCCAGAGGAGTATGACTCACCCATCACATGGGTGTTCTCATAGATCGTCTCAACTCAATCCAGAGGAGAACGACCTGGAGAATGTCTCATGAAGTTGCAATCATCAACACAATCTACTAACCACACCAAGCTTATCCCGAAATTTTCCATATTTGTCAAGACCCAAAGACTAGGTAAATTGTTTGCAGTTCGGTCCTCTATGGGACAATACTGCAACCCAATAGATCCATCCACTACAACCTATCTAATTAAGTGACGATGTATTTCAACATGCTCGATAAACTCATCAAAGACTGGATTGATTGTCACAAAATCAGGGAGTTGGCTCCATCTACTGCATCTTCGTGCCTGAAAGCATCCTCCTGAGCCAAACTACCTCACATGCTCCTTTCAGCGCTCAATATTCTACTACAGTCAATGAAAGGACTAATGCATGATGTCTCTTGCTAGTCCATGTGACTCCACCTGTGCCAAGGTTGAAGACATATCTAGAAGTGGATTTTCTATCATCCATAGAACCTACCCAATCTAAATCTGTATACCCACACAACCTAGGGACTTTACCTCTGTTATACAAAAACTCAAATTCAAGTGTTCTCTTCACATCTCTCAACACCCTCTTGGCAAGAATCCAATTTTCTACTTTTGGCGTTGTCATGAATCTGGAAATAGAAGCTCACAGAGTATCTCAAATCAGGCCTACAAGTTGTAACGCATATCAAGCTCCCCACTCATTCCCTGTAAACTATAACATTTACTGCCTTGGAGTCAATCTTGAGAAAAAGATTCAGCCCTTTCTCCATAGATATAGACAAGATTTTGCAATCTGTCATTCTTAACTTGTTAAGCAATCTTCTGGCATATTTCGTTTGAGACAAAAATGTTGCTACCTATTCGCCAAACATCTTCACCTACATAGTAATGTAAGAGGCCTAGACCAACAATCTCAAAATATTTACTCATATTAGATTTGATCTTTTCAATAGCACTTGTCTCACTACCTGTAATAATGATGTCATCTACATACATGACTACTAGAATGATATCATTACCCATGCTACCATTAGATTACTCTGTTGGAACCCCTATCCATCCAAGTACCTATCAATTTTAATGCAGCATGCCATAAGTGCTTGCTTCAAGCCATATAGAGATTTCTTCAGTTTGTAAACAAAATGCTCCTTCCTTGATTACCTAAAAACCTTGTGGTTGATACAAGTAGACTTCTTCCTCCAAATCTCCATTAAGGAGTGCACTCTTCATGTCCATCCAATGGACCTTCCAACCAAACTATGCTACTGTGGCTAGAACTAATCGGATGGTGCTCAACTTTGTTGTAGCAACAAAGGTCTCCTCGTAGTTAATGCCCTCTCGTTGAAAGAAACCTTTCACAACAGGTTTTGTGTGGAATGCTTTGAGTTTTTGGTTTTTTAGTTGAGGTGTTTTAAGATGAGAACAATTCGCACCTGTAGCTTCCTTGTTCTTATGTTTGGGTTTGATATCAAGTTTTATAGCACAAATAGTTTGCAATAAAGGAAGTGAACTTGAGCAACAATGAACTAATAGGAAAGAACAAGAATAGCCACAAAACTCAGATCTGTATTTATTTATTATGTATAGTTGACCTCAGTACAATAGAAGAGCAAATATGGAAATATATGGAAGAATGGAAGATGTGGGTGATAGCACCTCCAAGATACAATAGAAGAGAGAGATATTGGATCTCCAAAGCACCCACTAGCTGCATGCAAGAGATTTAAAAGATTAATCTCTTTCCCTTCCTCCAAACACAGTATTCCTTTCGCTGAGTTGCGCCCTCACTTGTTGTAGCGCACCATAGAAATTCAGTTGGCTTGGATCTGACTCCAAAACTTCATGAAATGGTTGTTATCCTATAGGGAACAGGATGGTTGGTTCATATGATGAATTTCCCTTGCTATAGATGCTAAATCTGACCCCAAAACACTGGATCTCTAACCTAAAGTGCACCCTCCTTCAGTAAATTCGCCTTGCTCTGATAATAAATAATTATGGGGGTTGGAAACCACCAAGATTGCCACACAAAGTTGCTATAGGGAAGAGAAATGTACCCAAGTATAAATCTCCTCCATATCCAACAACTAGAAGTCAAATCAAACTCCTTATGATTGGACAATGCGCCCTTCCTATAGAAAACCCTCCAATGGTGTGCCCCTCTTCACAAATGATAGCTGAGAATGTTCTGATTTGAATAGAATGGTGAGGGTGGAATCTTTCAACACCGTGCCCAAGCTTGGACCAGGAAAGGAGGGACCTTCACCTTCGTGTTGACCTCGAGGGTTTGCCTAGTCAAAACCCTCAAAACACTCGAGCTGCCAAAGCTCAAAGTTGCAAATAGAAAATGAACAAGAATGAGGAAGTAAGGCACCCTCATCCTCTTTTATACTCCAGTTACTAATTTCTCACTTAAATTATTAATTGGCTTTCTAAAGTTTTTTCTTCCATTATCTCATATTAGCCAATTAACTTATATTTCCTTGTTTGCCAATGTCACTTTTTCTAATTTAACTTTAGCATGCTTAGTGACATATTTTGGCCACCTTATTCCCCTTTTTAGATGAGACTATAACCTAGGGGGAACAACTAGGCTACTAAGTCCTCAAGTACTTTGGTCATATGGAAGGGGATCTTACAGCCTTGTACTTGTTGAGTGTGCCACCTACCTTGTACTTGACCTTGTACACCCACTTACAGCCAATGGGATTCTTCCCTAGTGGAAGATCTGTGAGATCCCGTGTCTAGTTTTTTATTACACTATCAAGTTCAATTTTTGTGGCCTTCTCCCATTCAGTTTTCCCTATTGCCTCCTTGAACACCTATGGCTCATAAACTCCCTAAACATTGGCCATCATAGCAAAGTTGATTGTGTTAGGATTTTGCTTGCTCTTGCCTCTCGATGATCTTTACTCAATCATTTCACCTACTTGAACATCTCCAATGGTGTTGTGCCACCACTTCGGCCTCTTCTTGAGATCTTCCTCATCCAGACCGATGTTGTCACCATAACTTGGGTTACATATACTTGTTTCATCTTAATGCTAATTCAAGTTGTCTACATCAAAGTTTGGAAACATTAATGGGTTGGATGACTCCTCATGCTAGAAGACTCCTCATGCTTAAAATCCTCCCGCCTTTCAAGTGGAGCTCCTTGAAGCTTGACACTTGACTCTTCAACCACAATGGGTTGCTCTCTGGTAATTTTGATCTCTAAATAAGTCTTGAACGGCCCCACTTCTTCATCAACTATGACATATCTGTTGAATCTCAACTCATCGGTGTAGATGCGCCTTAGTGGAAGCAAAGTCTGCAATTCCACTGTCATACCTGATCCTGGGTATCGACAAAAAAAAATTGTCCTGCCATATAGCATGCACACCATCATCTCCTCTTGTAGCGTCCCAAAAATGAAACGGACCAATTATATGAGTTCATGGAACCCACATCCAAATTAAAACTCCACTATTCCTCATACCAATCAACTCCAATTGTGTTACATGTGCCAACTAATCTGTTCAACTCCTGCCAAAATGTCATGGGAACTGTGTTGTCCTAATCATGGCCAATGTATTCATGCAACATATGGAGCCTAAATGCCTCCCTAAACAATCGCTCTGCTATCTGGGACGCCTGATACTATGATGAAGTCCCTGAAATGTAGTCCCTGCCATGCACCTCCGGTAGACCTATGCTGAAATCTGTCGACACACTCTCCCACCTCTATCCTAAAATGAGTGTAAACTGCCCTAATCCTACTGGATAGGTATGCTCTGACTCGTTCTACTAACACGCCATGCACTCCCTCACATGTCTCCACACATCGTCCTCCAGGCCCTCTTTGATCTGTTGGGAAGTCTGGAAGTACCCAAGATGCCCTGCCAAGGCTGTATCATGTATAACCCTCATGATCTCTTCCCTAAGTGTGGACTCAGGGACTGAGTATATGCTAGCTCTATAGTAGATGATATTGTCCACCACTTTGTATCTGTCATCCCAAATATGACCATCCATCAACTTGCATGCAAACCAATCCTTGGAATATTCCACCAGAAGGTGGGACTTCCAATAAGCTAAAATCCCCATGAGCCAATCCAATGTGTCATGGATCTCCTCTGATGTGTCTGTACATCCTGCATACTTATCACATGACCACAATGTAAATCATCTGTCATGCCAAGCTCCCTGTCCCTGTCCTGATGATAGCCTGATCGAAAATCAATCTCTAGAGAGTACTATGTCCCATGCCCGAAGATGCTCTCCACCATGCCCCATGTCTCATCTTCATCCTCCCATGTCCTATTGTATATGAGGAGATCATCAAAGAAAACCAACATAAACCCCTGAGCTGCGGTGTGAAGATAAGTTTCATGCGATACTAAAAGGTGGCAAGTATATTGGTCAACCCCAATGGCATGACCAAGAAATTGTAGTGCCCATGATGACACCCGGAAGTAGTCTAGTGATATCCCAATCGAAGATCAATTTTCGAATAATATGTTGCTCGATGAAGACCACTTATCAACCTCTAGCCCTTGGATAATCCAAACTCAATGGTGTGTTCAAAGTCACAGTCAAGAATTCTCTCTAAAGGAATCCCCCCACAATCCCATATTGATATGTCCACATCCTCAATATATCCATTCCCACAATAAGTGAGTGCATATACCTCCCTGATGGCTGGTCCACAAGGTATATGCTCAAGTCCCCCATCCACAATTATGATTTGAGTCATCAATGGGATCCCCAAAAGAAGTGGCTTATGATCTCCAAGATGCAGACTATGTGTATAATTACAAGTCTCTAAGACATACCTCTTATCAAACCCATGCAAATATGAATGCTCCTCGTGCTCGACCATCACAAGAAGCTAGCCCATCAAACCATAAGTACCACTAACATCCTTGTGTCATGGCTGCCATAGATGATTGAAATGATGAAAAATATGCCAAACTCAACTCCATAAGAAGCTCATGTGTAAGCTTCCCAACTTCCTCTTCATCATCCCTCATGCTTAACTCCCTAGAAGTCGGATTAGTATCCAAAGGAAAATCATCTAACACCACATCTTTGTTGTATTTGGGTGCTAATAGACCCGGATTCTCATAAGCATCACTACTAAGGTAAGATGTTGAATCGTCAACATTGGTTGATTGGAAAACTATATCATATGTGCCATCAACATGTCCATCATATGCGTTTGCAACACTAGCCTCGTAGGATAGCTCTAATGATGTATCAAATGTTGTTTTTTCCACCTCGTTGCACACACCATCATCATGCACATCCAAAAAGTCAACCTGTGGTTCTGTCAAACTTTCATCATGAAGTGAGGTCTTTGCTTCACCAACTACTTCAGATTTGAATCCCTTCTTCTTTTTCCCAACTGATAAGTATGGCTTCAACCACTCTGAAGGCTCTAACAGTGTTGTTAGATTCTTCTGATATTCCTGACAGGCTTGTAAAAATTTTCCCATGAATTCCTGAATTGTTCTCATCTTTCTAAGCCTTTGAATGTAACAAAACATTCTGAAAATATCCTTCGCAGTTTACCCCTCAGGCTGGGAGGAAAACACGCTCCGATACCACAGTAATAACGCACCTTATGGCTGTAATAAATTACTACTTGCTGCTGTAATAATTTAGTGTTTGTTTGGTTTAGAACTTCCGTCAAACACTTTTATGAAATACCCCAAACTCACTGTACTAACCTCCTTTCCATTGTTATAATGTTTTGAGTGTGTTACTAGTTCAAGACTGATGGCAAACACTTTGTTGACATGTTCAAAACCCACTATTATACCCTCTTATTTAGCTGATGTAGCACTACACGTGTATTTCTGGTCTAGTGTTTTCGTCAAACACTTGGAGGTAGGTTCCAATCCATTGCATAATACCACTGTTTGTTGCTGTAGTGTTTTCTGGGTTGGTTTATTAAAGTGTTTATGGTGTAATCATAGTGTTTTGTGTGCCAAATAAAACTTGTTGCAAGCAATAATTACAACAGCACAAATACTAATGCTCAAACAAACTATTATAACAGCAAAGGACATGACCAAACTGCCAGCTTATTATTTAATCCAAATCTTAACTAATACACAAACAAACTCACAAATCTGAGTATGATTTACTACTCTGCTGGCTTGGTGTAGTCTTGCACTTGATGGCACGACTTAGCTGGAAAAACAGAGGTAAAGTTTGTCTTTAAGGGGGTTGTTGAATTGGTTCTCCACGCCATACAGTCCATTGCCAAAGAGAGATCGACCTCCACCACAAACTCGGCCCACCCAATATAGACACGGCCTTCACCACAGAAATGAGATCTCTGCAATATAACTCAGCCTCCACAAAGAATGCGTGCCCTGCCTACAGAAAACTCGGCTCTCCCAAGAAGAAATTTGGCCCAGCACACTGAGTACTCGTGGATTCAGCCTCCCCAATCAGAAAATAACTCAGCCCTTGACAAGAAATTCGGCCCAGCCACAGGAAATTAGCCCTAGCATCAAATAACCCAGCCCCTTAACAAGAGACTCGCCCAGAATGAAGGGGACTCAGCCTCTAATCAACAATTCGTCCTCCAAAATAATACTCAGTCTGCACAAAAAGGATCGTGTCTTTTTCAAACCCCAAAACTGTTGCAAAAAGGTGGATATTTTCCTCACAATAGAAACAAGTGGAAGATCTGAATGATCTTTCCCACCAAATGGCTAGGGTGGATCTCTCACCACCGAAACCTGATTAGCTAGGGTAGAATCTTTCACCACCGAAACCAATCCAAACCAGGGTTTACTCCAAACCCTCAAAGGCTCCAAGAGCTCTCCGAATCAAATCAAAATAATCATCAACATAATGAGAGAATGAGCTCTCATTGTACTTTTATACCCCTTTTTTTTGCCCCTCAAGTGACTTTTTAATTTTAGTATTTCCTGAAAAATCACCTTATTAATTTATTAAGCCTTTTTACTCCGAAAAAGTGATTTATTTTACTTTAAAGCATTTTTGGGCACTGAAAATCATTTTTTATCCTCTCCACAATTTAGAGCTCTTCATCATGGTTCCAACGAGCTATTACACCAAGGTACCCCTCTTAGATAAATTATTAAAATGACAATCACAGTGCAATCCATTAAATAATGCTCATTAATGGATGGATGACAATCATAATGCTCATACTCTCAAATTACGGGAATGGTCGAAATGAGTCGGAATTGAAATATAATTGCACAGGTGATCCCGATGATAAAAGATGATAAGCGAACCTCTAAAACCATCATATAACTCCTCTAAACCCCATGAGCTCATTGGTAACATCAAATCACCCCTCTAATCAAGTTGACACAAGCCCATAAAAACATCTCCAAATGCAGAGCAAAGGAACCCAAAAATGGGGACATTACACCCTAGGACCCAGTTCTAACACTTATTGAAATATCCCAAGGAGATCATCACCAATCACAGAGCAAATTTAGTATAGAAATCACAAGGGGGCTTGTCCAATGTTGGGGATTTTCCCTCTGCAATATCATATAAAGCATTGAATAGTCCATTCTCTTCAAAGGGCCACATTAGATAGGATTATTTAAATCTTAGAAATTAGATAGGATTGATCATACCTGCATTCACATGTTCTCCCACAGGACCCGGTTCTAACATTTATTGAAAGAACCCAAGGAGATCATCACCAATCAGTGAATCACAGAGCAAAATTAGTATAGAATTCACAAGGGGGCTTGTCCAAACTAGGGGATTTTCCCTCTGCCATATCGTATACAGCATTGAATAGTTCATTCTCTTCAAAGGGCCACATTAGACAGGATTATTTAAATCTTAGAAAATTTAACATGAAAACCACCTGATGATTTACTTGGCCTCATCTCAAATCAGATTTCATCCTCCAAAGATAATAATTCTTTAGAAATGGTACTGAAAATATTCCTTTGTTTTTCCCCATCTTCTATATGGGATCCATCTCAATCTTTAAGAACGACAGTTTGTATACAACAAGTCTATTTTAGTTCAAAGTAATGGAATCACATCTTCTTGACAATTTCTCAGTCTATCCTAATTTATCTTGGTCCTTATTTTAATTCCATTGGCTCTGTATTCCTCAGGAGCTCTAAGAATCTAAATTTACATAAAAGCCCTGTTCAAATTGATGGCTATAGTTTTTTGTAACTTTTCCTAATTTTGTATTTTTCCTTATTTTTCTAATATATATATAAACATTTCTTTAAATCTATTTCTTAACACCCATGTTTCCCCATTCCCTAAAACTTTGAAGCTGCTGGTTCTGAAACACATAACCATTTTGTAAATTTGTGATATCGACATTTGTGCAACATAGCATATGCTCATACAAATTCACTGCTTAAGATATTTGACCTTTCGAGGCCCCATCTGATGACCATGTATTCATTTTTGGCCATAGGAATAGTTGTACCTTACCCTATCTTGTTTCCTTTCAAACATAATAGAATAATTCTTGACTAATTAATAGGAAAATGTGCCAAAATTATGATATGAGCCTCCAACATGCAATTTTTGTATTATCTACTTTAGTACATGCTCTTCACATTGTTGTATCTGAGAAATATACCCACAAATGGGGAAATCGATGACATGATTAAAAATGAAAAAAGAAGATAACAACACAGATGTAGTTGACATTCTCCATACTTGAAGCTGCATTCTCAAGTTGTCTGAAACTCCTTCCTGTAGGCAAACAGCTGAGGAATTTAATATTACAGCTTGTGCCAATGCTGGTAAAACAGTTCTCATCATGGCTCCAATGCGCATATTCCTAACCTGTATCACAAAAATCCCCTTTCTCAAATACAACTTGGAAATCTTATGCATGGTTTGCATGATAGGAAGCCGTTTATTTATAAAAGAACAAAGCATATGTACACTACAAGTATTAACTTGAAAATATTCAGGGCACCCTAACATATTGATCTTTAGTTCTCAATAACAATCTAGGAAAAACAATTATCCCATATTGTAATTTACTTATGCTGTTTCAGACTCTTCAACCCTTAGCAAGTTGTCCAAAAACCAAAATCACAAGTACATGTCTTTGTACTCAAACAAACTGTCAACTGAAAAAAAAATTAGCACCTTGCCAAACAAAGCACTTTCAGAAAGTAAGAATAAATAAATAACCCTTGCAAAACAAGCAGTTCAAATAATTCAGTAGCAAAAAAATTTAAATATCCATACCCACAATGACAGAATTTTAATTCATCAAAACAGAAGATACTTGAAATCTCTGAATACAAATGTTTGGACAGACTTGTATTGTGAAAAGAAGTGTGGAGTCAAACCGATGCCAATGCCCAAGCACCATATAATGCAAAGAATTGAAAGGTTGTGATGATAATCGAGATCTCAGCCACGAATGAAATGCTCCACGAAAATTCAAGATGGTAATGATGCATTTATCATGTGGTCATCTACGAGACATGTAAGAAACCTCAGACAAAGGTAGAGCTTTCTTCACTAAAAAACTGTTACTTTTAAATAAAAAGGAAGAGTTTGACTCCTTGCAAATAATTTGATAAGAATCAAGGATACTAAAGATCAATAGAAATCAAATAAAAAGAAAATAGAAGAAGATATGGTGGTTTTAACTCTGAAAAGTTTGTCTCCTTCCTATGGAAATTTTATTGAAACCCTAAACCTTACTAGTACTTATAAAGATTTGGCATTTGAGCAGTTGACCACTAAGATCTTGTAACAAGACGAATGGAAAAAGTAGTTTAAGAGCAAGGGTAGCAAACAGAGAGAAGAGAAGCATGAAAATAAATGTTTTGAGTCAGGTAAATATAGAAAAGTTATTAAATGTTTTTATTGCGGCAAGTTAGGCCATACATGCAGACCTTGCAAGAAGCGGTTGTGGGATGAAAAGCACAACCAACAGCATTCCTCTAATGATCAATCCCAAAATAAACATGCTAATATGGCTGAACACAAAGAGGAGGAAGAGTTCTATGTGTTCATAGCAGAAACAAGGATTCAAAGAATGGTAAGAATGATTGGTACATTGATTCAGGGCATCAAGACACTTTACTAACAGTGTTGATTGGTATGCTAATTTTGTAGAGGATGGATTACAATCTGATTCTGTCATGTTGAATGGCAGAGAAGAATACAGGGTTAGAGGAAAGGGAAATCATAAATGTCATACTTCAGCTAAGAGGTGAGAAGATAATGGTTAAACATGTCTATTATGTTCCTTGTTTGGAGAGAAGTTTACTTTCAATTAGTACTATAATGAAGCCTAGTCCATACATAAGACATAAATTTCAGCACTGATAGGGGTTTTATTGTTGCTAAGAATAGAAAAAAATGGTTGCTATGGGTGTGGAAGAACAGGGATTATTACAGCTGAAAGAAGATGAGAATGCAGGATTGGTTCAACAGAAAGAAGACTGCAATTTCACTAAAAATTTCAACGATAATGCCCAGGTCAGAGAAGTGTCAGTGTTGAAAAAATATAGCTCTGTTGAGATTAGTACCTGAGGAGGTGTTCCCCATGTGTTTTCCTTCCTTACCACATGTGGGAAAGTCATTTGGCACTTTGTCCTAGTACTTTATGTCTATTTCTATTTGTACTTTGACTTTGGTTAAAGTGCATAATGTCACTTTTGGCAAAAGTGAACATTAAATTACCTTTTTGGTGATTTTGAGGGGACATAAAGTGACTTAGGGAATTAACCCAAAAGTGGGTTTTGAGATTACATTTATGAGGAGTGATCTCAACCTTTGATTTGGGATGATCTCATCCATCCAAATCTAGGTTTCTCTATTCTTGCCTAAAGAGGGGCAAAAGGCCAAAGGAGGGGCACATTGTTCATGAGGAGACTTTTGCTTGCGAAGAGGAGGAGTTTTTGGAGTTTGAGCATGAGGTTTGTTGCATGAGGAGCTTTGGAGGAGGCCGCTAGCATTCATTCATGGAGGCTTGGAGCAGCATTCACCATTTATTTACTGGAGAGACTTCATCTTTGAGGAGGGCGCATGGCTTTAGCAGGTTGTTTGCTTCCTGGAGAAGTTTCTAGCCATCAGATTTCCTTGATGTCAGTTGGAGAGTGATCACAGCAGCAGGGGCATCATTCCTGTGGAGGGGATTTACATTCTGGCATCTCAGTGGATTTCTGGAGCAGATCTGGCAGTTTCAGAGGGGGCGCACCATAGATTTGTGCATCTGGCAGTTTGAGCTTGGATATCTTCTTCATTCTGGAGTTGCTATTGTACCAGGTTCTTATTGTATTTTGTTTACTACAAAAGATATTAGCTCTACCT
>CBVK0101466183.1:0-12331 GCA_900067695.1 Picea abies | reverse complement strand
CATGCATTTTAGTGGCTGTTAATTAGCTCTTAGAACTGTCTATATTTCAGCATAAAAGATAGAGTAGGTGTGTTGTTGTTATTTGGAAGTATGTATGTATTTTTCCTAACATAAAAACTACTTGCAAGAGCACCCAAACAGAGACAACAACCATAACACATCAGCGAAACCAAAACTACAGTTGGCTGTTATAAAACAGCAGAAATTAAAATTTATGACAGCAGAAAACTTAGTGTCTTAGCTTGGTCAAAGACAGACCAAGAAGACTGCTGATAGGACCTGGAATTTTCTACAAGCTCAAGCAGGAGCTTCTTGCACAGGTTAGGTGTGAACGTGCGAAAAGTGGTTCGAGACAACTTCTAGTGACCACTTAGTAAAAGTGGGAAATAATACCATCTTGTAATTTCACTTATTAAATAAAAGTGAAAGTTTAATTTCCCTAGATCTCTTAGCTCTTAGAAATATAAATGAAATATTCTAGAGATTTCCAAAATATTAGTGAGATAGATTTTATCTAATCTTAGCCATACACCTCATTGCTGAGATAAGGTGGTTGCGAGGATTAAGGAGATTAGTTGCTAAGATAGGGGAGATTAGTTGCATAGATTGAGGAGATTAGTTATCTCACTCAAAGCATAAATAGAACAAGATGGGAGAAGTTTTAGACACCAAGGAAGAGCAAGAAGGAGGCCAAGGAAGGAGAAGAAGCAGCATAACAGAAGGAAGATCAGTGGCTGGCAGTTTGCAGATCAGATCAGCTCTTTGCAACAGATCCGTACACTCGTACGGACAGGTCCATACAGATGCATACCATCATATGAACGGGACTGTACAGCAGTTCCTCAGATCTGTTTCATCAGTTTTCTCATTCAGCAGGCTGAAAACCTCAGTTTTGAGCTGTCCTTGTAAGTTTTGATCATTAATGATAAGCTGATTTGAAGAACAGAAATTTTTGTGTACTCTTGTGTACTTGAAAAGTTATTTTGCTTCCGTTGTTTATATTTTAATTTTTCCAGCTATATGTGTGTTGTTGCATGTTTGGAATTTTAATTCTTCTATTAAAGTAATTCAAGATCTGAGTTATTTAATAAAGAAACATAGGACAGCAGCCACCTAGGGCTAGAATATTTACAGTCGGGTGAGAGAGATCTTAAGAAATGAAGCCCTAAATGATTTTGCTGCTAAACATGTCCAAATCAGAAAAGAAGAAGCCACAAACAGCAGGTTTATTGTGCATCATCTCCTGTAATACATGAGCAGAAGACCCTCAGGGAGAGTGAAGATGAAGCAGTAAAATGAGATGGTGCTTCCTCCAAGATGCAAACACAAATTTTGATATGTTGGACTGCCAAGATGAGAAGGAGGTGAGTTCTGTGAACAAGACAAGTTCTATGTCAATGGTGGAAAAGCAGACTGTTCAGCCAACATTGGCTCTCATCCAGCTAATGAGTCAATGGTCAGATAAAATGATGGTGGCGTAATTTGTACTTCATCAGCCTTGCCGGATACAGTTCACTTTTAGTTATTGATTGAAGATCTTATTTTGGAGAGCGCTGCAACATTTTGCTTGTCCAAAAATTTTGTTTTTATAATTGAACAAGAAAATCTTAGTAATATGACCATTATGGTAGGCTGTTTGATATAATGGTCATAATTAGAACTTAGACATATTAATTAAGACTTGGGCATATAATAAAGTCTTAATAAATAAAGTGATGTAATAATGACTTATTTAATGTAGTAATTAAATGGTTAGGTATTTGGAAGTTACATAACGTACTCCTCTTCTCCTACAATTTAGTCAGAAAATGCATCATCTACTAATGAATGTATCCATTCTCTCTTTCTCATTCTTATGTATATACCTATGCAAGCTTGTGTGTGTAAAACTCACGATTGTCACGCTGTATCATTTGAGAACTTTTTAGGAAATACGAATATAATTTTTGAATCTACTGACACAACTTTTGAGATGCTATCAATTCAATTATTACATAAGGAATGATAGAAAAAGAAGTTTGGAAGTGGTTATAGTAGTACCTCTGAAAGTGGTTTTGCAGCAAAATACAAAGGCAAAAGTAATCAGAAGTAAGGAGGAAGAGAAAGCAGTCGTGAAAAAGCATCTAGTCTTAGTTGACCTTCGGGAAACGGTTGATTTTCATTTAAGGTGTGCATTGCATTTGCTGCCTCTCATGTAGGCTAGCTCCCCTTTACCTTTAACAAACTAAAATTAACTCCTAGAATTCATTTAATAATTCACATAATAACTAGGGTCTACCCCCCTTGGCTTCCCTGGGAGTAATCCTAGACGAAAGAAGTTCAAGTCGAGGTGACAGTGGACTTGAACTTAGGCATTGTGCCTCTAAGGACACACCAAGTGGGTTGGAGACTTTTCCACGTTAATAGGTGTGTATAAGGACGGAAACAGGCAGTAACGGAGATCACACAAGAGGAGGCTTGGCCGAGGAGAAAAACACATGTTAGCCATTTGTTTTATAATTTATGTCTTGACAAAGAGGTCAAAATTAGATGAAAATATAGAAACCCAATGTTTGTTGGTTATACTGAACAGTCTAAGGCTTATGGATTGTTCGATATCGCTACTAAGTACTAACAAGGTAACAATTAGTAGAGATGTGATTAATTGAGAATTTTTCAGTCCAAAACAGATCTAAAATCTGATGCTAACGGTTGGTTGGAAGCTAAAATATTGGTCGTGATGTAAGTTAAAGTGTTGCAGGATGAAGGGGAATAGTCAGGGGTAGATGTGCAAGCTGCGCATGTTGATCAAGAGACTAAAATAACACAAAATCAGGTGGTAGACAGTTCTGATTTGGAGGAGAGATCTAGAAAGAAAACACCAAAGTGGTACAATAGCGCTTTGGAAAGATGTGCAGTCAGAGGAGCTTCCTCGACTGAGAGCAGAATAGCCAAGCAAGAGGCCTATGGGAAAAGGTAAACAGCAGGATCCAGGTTCCTTCTATTTATTCGATGTTGTTGTAAACTCGTTCATGCACTGTGTTGCTAAAAAGGATTAGTGGAAGAAAACCTTCAGGGAGGGTGGGGGAAAGATTGTCTCGATAGAGAAGAGGGACAAAATATTGTCATCCATGGGAGTTCAGTTTGATTGGGAGAATTCTAAAATGAATGCAATGAGTGGCGAAGTTCATCTAAAGGTACAGTGGACAGGTTGGAATCTCTAAAAATCATGGCCCTGTTTTTTCAACATTCATATATTGTGCCTACCAAGGTGTAGAAAGTGTGCATTTATTGGAGGAATATTCAAATTGTACATCGAATGTAGTTGGGTTGAATCTTTCAGCCATCATTGGCTCCAATCTAGCTAGTCAATCAATGGATGATTAGATGGTCAATATCTTTAATGTTCCCAAACAGATTTGCTTGGAACATTGAGGTTTTTATGTGTTTTTCTGGTTGCGGTATTTGGTCAAACACTTCGCAGATTTGTCTATTAGAGTTGCGCTAGGGTTTATTGTGTTTGTTGTTGTGTTTGCAGCAAATAAAAGATAGAAATATAGCAATGGAATATACTCAACAAGATGCAAGACAAGTAACACAAGAAATGGCCACAAATACCTCAGATCTGGTGTTATTTAGATATATAGCTATCCTCATACAAAATGGAGCAGATCTGAAATACATATAAGAGAATAGAGTGTATGGCTGATAATGCCTCCAAGATACAACAGCAAGATGAAAATATAGGCTTCCAAAAGCCTCCCCAAGTTGAATACCAAAGATCTAGAAGATCCAACTCATCCCTAGCTAAGATGTGATGTCCTCTCTAGCACAATGTGCCCCCCAATGGTTGTAGCAAGCCCAGAAATCGGCCTCCAAGAAGATAACCTCTGAATCACTGAAATCAACTGCTAATAGGTAGTTTGGGGGATAGGAAATCCCTATGGTGAATCTCCAAACTGTTGGGAGTGATCTCCCACTCCAAATTGCTAGATCTACTGAGACAAGTGCGCTCTCCTGAAGTGAAAACTCACCCAACTCCATAAATAAATAAATGTAAGCTCCAAACTCCCAAGAGAAGATACAAACCTCGAGATCTGAAGATATATGATCAAGGGAAGTGATCCCTGGGAAGATCTATGCAGATCCAAACCCCCCAACTGTAGATTTCCAAATACAGATGCGCCCTCCTTAAGAGAAATGTGCCCCACTGGTAGATAGAATGGATAAGCTGAAGTATCCACTCAAACACTAATGCAAAAAGGTGCCCTGATGGTAGCTAGCACCTCTGAAATGAGATCTCTCTCAAATCCACTGTCTACATTCCTCCATGAGACTCTCTCTCAAGAACAATGCGCCCTAACTCTGTAGAAAACCTCCAACAATGCGCCCTGCCTCCACAAACTGCCACTGAATCGAATAGAACCTGAACTAGAATGGTGACGAAGGAATCTTTCACCTCCTTGGCCAAGATTGGATCAGGAAAGGTGGAATCTTTCACCACCAAGCTGATCTCTAGGGTTTGTTCAAACAAAACCCTCAAAACCCCCAAGTATCATGGGCTCTCTAGCAAGAAGCCAAACATCAAAATAATAATCAACATAATGAGAGAATAGAGGCCCATATCTCTCTTTTATCCCCCTTATTCACCTTTTCCCTCCAAGTGACTTTTACTTTATTTTTATTATTCTTTAATTAAATCACTTTATTAATTAATTGGCCATTTTCCTCTAAAAAGTGATTTCTTCATCCCTATGGCTTCTTCGGCCACTGAAAGTCACTTCTCATCATCTAATCCTATAGTGCACTTCCTCCCTATTCCGATGAGCTATTACACTAAGAGGTTTCTCCAAGTATTATGCCCAAAATGACCTTCTTAGTGAAATTAATTAAAATATGACCCATAATAACTCAAAATTACGGAAATCGTCAGAATGCAACGGAACCAAAGCCAATTTGTGTGAGATGAATCCTGATGATGAAATATAATGAACGATGCAAGTCGGGCCCAATAAAACCCCTCAATAACTCCTGAACTCACTGTCACCCCCATCTGGCTACTTTGGTAGACATAACACTCTTTAATATAATAATGTCCAAAAATGGGGACATTACAATATCTTGGTATTGACCATGTCAAATATGAACAACCCAAATGCAGTTGTTCCTTCTCAGTAGTAGCAAGTCATGATATGCATAGAAACTATTACCCCTCATATTCTATGAGGTCACATCCGTGATTCTTATAACAACCAGTTGCACGGGATATATTTTGATGACATTGATTGATCATATACATGGGCTATTTTATGGATGCACACACTTTCCCTGGCATTACCCTTATGGTTCTACTGACTAACTACCTCGATGGTTAGATGTGTGATGTCTAGAGGAAAGTGGATAGTGCAGAGTGACTTACTTATGCCCCCAGAGCCTACTAGGAGCACCATAGATTAGCCAGTGATACATTACTTGCAGAGCACCAGTGGTACCTTGATGTGTTCCAATGATGTGATGATATATCTAGTATGAGATACTATTCTTCAACAGATGTTTCTAGGATGGTTAGTGTGGTTCAGCATGATGCATATGATGTGTTACAGATTGTCTAGGGGGCAAATTCTCCTAGTACATGGGATCCTATTTTCATTTGATGATGGCACATTTTATGGTTATATCAATTTATTTGAGATTGCCTAGCTTACTCACTCCTCTTATGTTGTTCTAGAGGTGACTTGGGGTCTAAGTCACCTAACACGTCCCTTATGGGCCAAGTGTCCGTATCCGCGGTGTCATTGTGATGACACGCTACGGTACGTGTCGGACACCACTTCAACCCGTGTCATGAGGTAAGGACACGTCATAAAACCGTGTCGAACACCATTCTAAGGACGTGTCATGATTTTATGACACGTGTCCTTCATAAAGTAGGTCGCAAGAGGTTAAAAGGGGTTTTTTTCTTGTCTTTTAGTTGTTTCATTAATTTTTATGCCCGTGGAGGAAGTCAGATTTCATCATTTCAGCCATCAGTTGATTTGTATGAAGTATCTTTTTCGAAGTTCATGATGTATCACTGATCAATATCTACTATGATCTATCAATATTTTGTCTATTTCAGTAATTTTTAACTTATATATATATATATATATATATATATAACGTGTCCCCCGTGTCCTGATTTCGAGGGTCGTCATGTCCGTATCGGATACTCGTATTCCCGTATCCTTCATGTCTCGTGTCTTCATGTCAGGTGACTTAGCTTAGGGTATATTTGATGTATTTATGTGGTCACATACTTCTAGTAGGAGCGCCCTAGTCTATGATGGCGTATTTGTTGATTATTGCATATTATTATGATGTATACCTTATGTCCAAGAGGAGCACTACCTTTGTGCACACATGTTCATGTCGATTTGATTATACAAGGACAAGTTGACCCCACTTTAACCACATGGTGGCCTCTTTGCTTGAGCACTTGGGTGTATTGGCTTGGTTTCAAATTGGCTTAATGGCCTCTTTGCTTAAGAGCTCACCTACTTGGCACATATATGTTGATGCGGTCACCCATATATTATTATTCTATGCTAGAGATGAGTGTGTCCCATTCTGCTTTCGAGGTGGTTGAGTTATGTTGACTTGGCACATCGATCATGGCACTATTATATTGATATTTGACTCCTCCCTTGGATTCATCCACTTGCACACATGATGAGTTTGTTACACATAAGAACGTGTCACCTTGGGATGCCACACGTATCACTTGGTGAGCCCTTTTCACACATATTTTATCATTTGATTGAGATTTTTCTCTTGGGAAGCTCCACATGCTACCTTTCCCACACCATTGGCATGATTTTGTAGGTCTCATTTAGGGATGTGACTAGATCTTGGAGGACAATGGGGGACAGCCCTCATATTATGTTGTTCTCTCACATGTGTGGAGGCTAGGAGGCTCAAAACCCAACGGTTTCACCTATTTTTTCCATGCTTATCCCTTCATCTTGTGGAGCACTCCTCTCTTGGAGTATTTATTCATTTGTTGGGGTATGTTGACTTGTCAATCACTCATTTGGAAGAGGCGTCCCACTACTTCAAATCTCTCATTGCTTGGATGTTGTACAAGTGGCTTATCCACCATATTTTATTAGTTGTTTGACTTGTCCTCTCTAATTAGTTGGACAATAATGTTAGTTTATGTTTTCCTAGGATAGATCTAGGGTTTCATAGAGATAATATTATTTTATTGTGAAGGTTGTGGAGCCTACACTCTACTATTGAACGCTCCTCCATTCGTAATGGTTGTTGAAAGTGCTAGTAATTTTGGAGATCATTTTGCTCTATATTTTCATCAAAGCTTTGTGTAATGAATGGTGCTATCTTGCTAACGTGATGCTTGTTCATGGAGCTATATTGTTGAAGCTTGATGTGGATGTTTGCTTGATGAAGTTTGTCTTTGAGGCCAAAGGAGGAGCACATTTGCTACATTGGAAGTAAACTAGTTGTGAATGTTCCCTTTTCTCTCTAATTTCTTATGTGTTTTGTTCATGGAATAAATCTGGATGCCTCTATCCTTAGTCATTGAGTTCGGTGAATTTGAACCTTCAAGTTCGAAATTCACCAAACTTCAAGCAATTTCGAATAAATTCGTTGAAATTCACCATTAAGGATCTAGGTCTGATGCATTATTTCTTGGGATTGGAGGTGTGGTAGAAGCTAGCTGAGATTTTCCTTAGCCAAGGAAAATATACTATTGAGATCCTGCAGAAATTTGGGATGATAGACTGCAATTCCATGGCCACACTTATGATGGACTGCAAGTCCATGGCCACACCTGTGACGAATCTGAAGCTCTTGAGTGATTCATCTTCAGATTTGGTAGATCCCATGATGTACAGACAGTTGATCGGATCCTTGATGTAATTGGTTAACATTGGGTCGAACATATGTTTTGTAGGAAACAATTTGAGTCGGTACATGGTTGAGTCTAGACATGTATATTGAATAGCAACAAAACATGTGTTGAGGTACCTACATGGTACAGTTGGATATGGATTGAGATATGTCTCGGATGGAGATGTGAAGTTGCAGGGTTATACATACTCTAACTAGGCAGGGAGTGCAGTGGACCGGAAAAGCACATCCGGATGCTACTTCAGATTGGGATCGAGCATGATCTAATGGTTAAGCAGGAAGCAGACGTTAGTGGCACTCAGTAAAACATAGGCAGAGTATA
Organism: Picea abies; assembly: GCA_900067695.1. Classification (NCBI taxonomy): domain Eukaryota; kingdom Viridiplantae; phylum Streptophyta; class Pinopsida; order Pinales; family Pinaceae; genus Picea; species Picea abies. Next base: position 4,119 of record CBVK0101466183.1, on the reverse strand, counting down.
TTGCAACCAATGTTGCAATTCATGAAGTAGTGTGGCTTCGGAAGTTGTTTGTAGGGATATTTGATCTAGAGTTGGAGCCAACTTTGATACATTGTGATAGTCAAAATTACGTGAAGCTTTCAGAGAATCATGTCTTTCATGACAAGACAAAGCACATAGAGATCAAATATCATTACATGCAAGACATGGTGCAAAGAGCAGTTGTGGAGCTCCGGTATATATCCATGGATGAGAAAATAGCAGACATTCTCACCAAGCCTCTGTCTAGAGTGAAGTATGTGTACTTCAAAGACAAGCTTGGCGTGATACAGAATGTCCTACCTCGTTGAGAGGGAGGTGTGGTGTTTTCTCCTCCAGTCGGCTAACCCCTTTGGCCAAGGGTTTCCTAGATCAGTCATGGGAGGTGAGTGAGGGAGTAATGTGCACAATCGGGTACTAGTCTTGCCTACGCCATGCAAGTAGCTAGGTGTGAATGAGACTACCGGGAGAGGAGAAACATCACAGCGTAATCGTGGAGACTATGGTAGTGGTTGTGTACCACTGGACAGCATGCTAGTAGTTGCGTGCTACTAGTTGATTGCTACATAGACGTGAGACTATGGCAGTGACTGTGTGTCACTGGACAATAGTGTGCTACTACGATGGTTGTGTACCATCAACGGTGACTGTCACTGGACAGTAGTTGTGTGCTACTACGGTGGTTGTGTACCACTGGCAGTGACTGTGTGTCACTAGACAGTAGTTGTGTGCTACTGCAGTGGTTATGTACAACTAGCGGTGACTGTGTGTCACTGGACAATGGTTGTGGTTGTGTGCTACTACGGTGGTTTTGTACCACTAGCGGTGACTGTGTGTCATTGGACAGTAGTTGTGTGCTACTACTGTGGTTGTGTACCACTAGCAATGACTGTGTCACTAGACAGTAGTTGTGTGCTACTACGGTGGTTTTGTACCACTGGCGGTAATTGTGTATCACTTGACAATAGTTGTGTACTACTACGGTGGTTGTGTACCACTAGACAGTAGTTGTATATTACTATGGCAGTGGTTGTGTACCAATATGACAGTAGTTGTGTACTACTATGACTTGGCAGCAGTTGTGTTCCATTGGATGGCATTGTAGTAGTTGTGTGCTACTAGTTTATTGCCATGGAGACTACCAAACTACTTGGAAGTAGATGTGTGTTATTGGTTGATTCCAGCATAGTCGTGGAGACTGTGGCGGATGATTTGAGCTACCGATGGCATGGTAGTAGTTGTGTGCTACTAGTTGATTGCAGAGTAGTCAGTGGACTACTAGATGAAGACATCGTGGAAAGATATCTCCCTAGCTAAGAGGGAGTGTTGATGTTTTGGTAGCTGCGGGAGGTATTTTCCTCCTAGACAACTTTTCTTAGAGAAGAAGAAGATTCCAAGAAGTCAAAGGAAGACCATTGAACAGTTGAAGAACACCCGGAAAAGAATAAATTAAAATAGAATACCACAGATGAGAAGTTGGCCCACAAGAAATAATAATAAAGTGGAAATATAATTTCCAGGAAGAGAAGTCGACCCCAAACCAGTGCCTAGATTAGTATAAATACAATTCTGGGTCAGTTCATTTACACAGCCACACAGTTCTCCTTCTGTAGTCCGCATCAGTTGCAGCTGCAGTTTCGCTATTTCTGGTTTCTGGTTCTCTTGGAGAGTGCACCCCACTTGGGGAAGGATATTCTTGGTGGTTCTTGGTGATCTCTCTTGTGCGCTACCTCTGGAAGAGTTGTGCTAAGGTTGTGTGGTGTTGCCCAGTTGCTTTGTGCCAGTTACAGTAGTAGTTGCAGTAGCAATTGCAGCTGCAGTTACCAGTTGTGCCAGTTCTATGGTGCGCTGGTCATGCACCTATCTTGCGCCAGTTCAGTGGTGATTCAGTTGTCTACCCTCTCGAGGGTTTGACAAGAAGAAGAGATCAATATTTGGTTCTTCGTTGTTGGTTTTCTCTTATGATTAGAGCATGTTCATGGTTGTATTGGAATATTCTCTCTAAGAAAAGTTGGTTGGGTTTTTCCCCGAGTTTGGGGTTTTTCCGGGATAAATCTTTGTGTCTTCTTGTGCTTGTTTATCTGTTTATTTATTTCAGTATATGATTATTGAATGTAAAAAGAACATAAAAATGCTATGGCAAATCTAATGTTAACGAAACTAATGAAAAATCTAACAGGATAAGGGCTTTGCGAAGGATTCTAGCCCAAATATAGCTCAGGTAATAGGGGTTAGAGAAGGTAATTTGTACAGGTTGCAAGGTGAACATGTTTGAGCCTTGGTGCATAATAGTGACAACCTATGCAAGTTGTGGCACAATATTGACTTGGTGAATGATTAGTAATTCTAAGTGTGTTTCTATTAAGATAAAAATAAATTTTAAATTGCAATTTTGTTTAGTCTGCTACAAGTGCATATCAAAAGGAAAAGAGGCTTGCAAGGAGGAGCAAACTAATTAAAAAAAACATGTGAAGTTAATATCATACCAGAGTTCGAACAATAAACTTCGTCTCTTTCTCTCTACAAGAGCGTAACAGGCTGAGAATCACACTCTTCTTTCGAACACTACTTCCACTCCCTGCTTCCTTGCTGCATTCACCATCAAGGAAATGCACTACTAGCATGAAAATAAGTTACTGGCTCTGAGAAGACTAATAGAATCATAGTGACATGAACTTACAATATATCACCATCTCACACAAAAAAAAATCACCCCAGAACCTAGAGGTTTGAAAAATAAAAGGTCATTAGATTCTAAATAATGGGTGTGAAATTGATGAAAGACAGACAGAAATGGTTCAAGAAAGCATTAGATCTGATCAATTATATTAATAAAAAAATTAAACTTAAAGCATGTGAACACAGGCAGCCAAGAAAGAACTGATTTGGTTCGAGAAGACTTTTCACGTCAGATTCGCAGATCGAGATGTCTTACATCTAGAAGATAGTATTGAATTAAACTTTACCAAAAGTACAGCATGTATTCGGTTCCCCCAAGTTAATTGCTATGGCCCTCCTTTCTGCCTGGAAATCGTGGTCTGTTGAGGAATATTTACTGCAAAACAACTTAGACGATGTTTGTAAAACCCGCACCCTAATATTTCCACATGCAACATATTGTGGATTTTGAATAAGAGGCAATCTTGATATTATGGAAATGGAACAAATGCACAGCCTTTAAACAAACCATATGGTCCTGTCAATTCCATAGAAACATATTGATGTCCTCCTATATGAAGCATGTAAGGATTGCTCAGTAAAGAATATTAATATTATTTAGATACTATTAATGTTTAGCTGCCATTTAGTATATTTGGATAGATTACTAAATGGAATCAGAGACCGTGTTGAGAATTTCAACTTGTACTATATCCCTGCATTGATGTTTTAAGCAATCTCCTGTAGATGAGTGTCTGCGGCATCTTTGTTGTTTCTAAGTGAGCAGAAACATAGGTAACACCAAAGGCAATGATCCTACAAAAATTCTAAAGTAGTTTATTGAATTCCTGAAAAGTGTAGTACAAAGAAAACCTTGGTGATTGGCATAACGTACAAAGTGGTCCATATTGACAGCTGACGAGTCCTCAGAGAAAAGGTATAACAAGCACAAAAGGAATTGGGCACTCACTAAGATGGACATCTAACCAAATCCTAAAAAGGGTGATCTAAAGGTTGGGATCTTGTGCAGTTATATCGTGAACAGACAACACACTATCCAATGATTTAAAACTTCTTGTTTTCTTGTTTCAGCACAAAAGAAACTTGTACAACTCTGATAGGGATCCCTGATCATTTCTAAATTCTAACAAAAAAGTGCATTGAAAAAGAGATTTTACAAAGAGGTTCTTTAAAAAATATGTCTTTGGAGTCCTCTACAGGTATAACAGACCTGAAACTCTAAAAGTTGTGAAAGGCTTCCCTTTCACAACCCAATGAATGTTCTATTTAAAATTTGCAGCTTGCTATTCATGCCATGTAAATACAACCAATCATTCATAATGATAGCACAAATGGCATCCAACCCTTAATCAGTTGCATAAAATTAAATGAATGCATTGTCTGGAGGTAATTAACAATACCTCGGATGTGAGATCGGAAGAG
>CBVK0101466179.1:0-11896 GCA_900067695.1 Picea abies | reverse complement strand
CCTTTCTGTCAAGAACCTCCCATTCTTCATCGTTCATGGTCGTCGGCTTCTTTGTTATTCTGCCCAATGGTAGGAATAGATCCTTTTGATATAAATTATCTTCCATCTGCATCTTCCATAACTGATAGATTTGGCCATTAAATTTCTCGACCCTAAACTTTATGTCTCTCGCCATTACTTCCACTCGAACCTTGAACCCTCTTTTCCTACGAGTTGCCTTTCGCTATGATACCAATTGTTAGAAAAACAAGATCGTGGAGCAATAAAATAAAACAAATGTGGAAATAAAACATAGAAGATACACAATACAATAGAGACACATATATACATGGTTCACCCAGTGTGGACTACGTCCACCAGAGAAATTTCTAGGTCCTTCCTTTATTATTATCTAGCAAATGAAGGGATACAACCTACAACACACATGTTGTAACGTCCTCTTCTTTCTCTCACAGTATCCTCTCTCAGAATACAATATTCACAATAATAAACAACCACAATACAATTCCCTCATAAAAGAGGGTTTCCTTTTAGGGAAAAAAAACCATAACATAATCTCTATCGTCAGATCTATGACTTAATGATGAACAGTCAAAATTGACTATGAAATTACAATATACATTTACGAGGCGATTTTTTCTTTGGGGGGGGGCCTACAACCCCCCGCATGGAGGGGTGTATAGCCTTCATGGGGTATAAACACGACGAAAAACAAAGACCTATAAATCATGAATATAATCAAGCTCCAAAACCAACACATTCATGGTTCAACTTTAGTTTTGGAGGTGTTGAATTCTTCAGGATACATGTAAAATCATAGAGGTAATAACTTTTTAAATCATTCGTGCAAATAGATTTATGGGTTATATATAAGATGGAAAAAAAACTGAATCTCAAAGCATGCATACTTTGTTTTATTAAGTCTACTCTATCTGTTTTTCTGAATTCTATGCTATGCCTTTGAGAACTTACCTTAACCAAACAATTGATCATGTCAAAACACTATATACATAATTTTAATATGCATGGCGACAATTTATTTCTGGCATGCATTATATTTCAGAGTGATTGATTGGACCGACAAATCGATCCAATCATGAAGGATCATCACCACGAACTGCGATAATAAAACAAAAGGAGGCATGACCATTTGCATGATTTTGAATCATGAACTCTGTCCTCTCCCAAATTTCCCAAAATCTCCATATTATTTGCAAAATCCACCTTTTCTTATTATTGTTTCATGTCTCTTCCTGTGACAAAGAGTCTATTTTGATCGGAACTATCACTAACTTTGCAAAAATTGGAAGCATGGGACATATGGTCATATGGGAGCTGAATGGGATTGAGATTCTAGAGGCATATCCAAAATGTATAAAGTGATTCCAAAAAGCTAGGTTGTTTCCCTTTCTACAGAAGTTTCAGGAGCACGATAAATAGGTGGCCAAGGATTCTGCGAGAATGTTTGATGGCACAAAGAGCCATACTGGTGATCTTAATATCCAATTGATTGAAGCATTAATCTCGCATGTGACAAAGTTGTCTCAAGGTGGCGAACCCTAGTTCAAAAATAAGAGAATCAAAGGTGAAATTTGGAAGGATTTTCTCAAAAATCCAAAACAATTAACAGATTGGAAGAAGGGTATGCCTACCTCTGCATTTAAAAAGAAATGGTGTGACATCTTGTTCGTCTTACAGAAATACGTAACTTGTGAAGGAAGGTACGAGTTAGTATTTCATTACCATCTCAAATTACTCAAGAATTTTGTGAAAGGATACGAGTTGAATATGCCTTTTTATTTGATGAGTAGTTTGAAGAAAATGGCTTCCACAATACAGTGTAACCTCGAGACTATATAAAGTAGTTTGTTTCATTTTGGATTGAATAAAATTTTAGTGGAGGCTATACTATAGGAGCATAATGATGATCGGGAATAATTCCTAATTCAGAACCATTATATTAAAGCCCTAGAAAAAAAGTGACAATAGGGTCAAAGAAAAAAAGTATTGAGAACATAGTCTCAGGGATAAAAATGAGAGTTTCCAATTTGGAAATCTAGGAAACATAACGAGAAAGTCATGAAGTACCTGAGTTATATAATATATAACTGGAAGATGAATAAGTAGAACATTTGGAAGCAGAGAAGCATGATAGCCGCCAAGCACCAGACAAGGAGGTTATTTAACTTAAAGGATCTGACAAGGAGCAACCCAATAGCATGAAGAATACAACTCCAAACAAAAATCTTGGGCCTGATTTATCTCTTAGTCCATCTCCTAGTTTTAAATTGCCAACATATGACTTAGAGGAATTAGACAAAGAATTTAATTAGTTTGAGATTGACTATGAAGTCCATGATGCCACTGATATTGATAATGAACCAATAATTGAACCTATTACCACTTCTTTGAAAGATAAGCGAGTTGGAAATATTAGAAAGTTAAAAGAAGAACTCAAGGAGCTAACACTCCTTGAAAATAATATCAATTCAGAAAATCCAGTCTTGAAAGCTAGTATTTCCCAGTTGCAAAAATATAAGGAGCAATTGGAATCTGAAAAGAAGTTGCTAGCAACCAGGCTAGGAAATGGTACATATAGAGTAGGCTAAGAGGAATCAATATTAGGATATTAAGAACAAATCTAGATAAGGCAAGAAGTGGACAGGGGCAAGCCTCAGGATTGAATATTTTGATAGATGCTTTAGAAATAACTTAAGGGTGAAGGGGTCTGAAATTTTGAAATTTTGTTGGAGGAAGTAGAGAGTCATTTTGGTTGCATGAGGACATGCAACATCTTCCATGTGGGGGAGATGTTGAGTCCTCAAAATAGACCTCCAATGGGAAGGGAAGATCCGGTACGGGGTTGTCTAAGTAACCCAAGTCATTTGAAATAACCTACCTTGACGGGTTTTATGGCTCTGTTAGCCGGTGAAAAATACTAAGGTAAACTAAGAAAGAAAAATGATTGTCTATCTATACAAAACCACTATATACATTTGCTACTATATATATCTTTAATATATAAATACCACATAGTCTTATTTATATTATATACAATATTTATGTACATATACAAGGTTTGTACAAAGCCTTGTGAAACTGAAAATTGTACTACTGAAATAGAGTTTAAGTAACACATGAAAGATAAGGGAAACTACTCTATAACTAATTAATAACTTAAACAAAAAATAACACCAAAAGGATTGAATATGATTTATAATGATATAACTAAAATGATCAATGCATTTAAAGTTGAGTTGTAATAAAAATAAATTGACATGTTGTTGATCAACAACCCAAAAAGAACTGTGGCTTTTGTCTTCCTGTGTAATATATGCTCCAGTAACCTGTTTTCCAAGAAGAAATATATGGCAAGCACTTTACAGAATAGCAGAAAGAAAATTATGATATTACCTGAAGAAATTCAAGCAATTTCAACAATTCATAGATGGCTTATAAGGAACAAAAAGACAAATATAATTCATTATGATGTTATGTAATTCAATACATAGAGAATGAAAGCAACTCCAATCATATGAAATTGATATAATAAATTCAAATTTTCGAGACAACTCAGAACAGGGAGATATATGTCTTGTGTTTAATGTATCATATGGATCATAATAACTAGAAGAAATTGGCTATATCATGAACAAAAAAGAAAAATACATCAAAGCATATATATAGATGAATAGACAAAAGTTAATTCAATCAATATATGTTTTAAGCTCATAAAAATATGAAAAGTAACATGACTAATAAATAATCAAATTAAACAATTCACTGCCGAGATGAAAGCCATCAAGCAGACTGCCTTTTCATATCTTTCATTCAAAAAAAAATCTTAGTCCATTCTCCCAGGTTCCAATTGTTTTCATTTTCAAATCAAAAATGAATATTTAAAGGAGTTCTTGGTTGTTTCTCCAACCCATAGGATAGAGATCGATCTATCCAAAAATAAGGATATATAACTTCCAATCTAAACTAGGAAAAATAACAAAATTATAACAACTTTAACAAGTTTCTTACAAATGACCATTCATGATCAATCAACTGTTTGAGAAAGAAATTAACACTTTCAAAAATAAGTATCATCCCAGATTTTCTTATAGCATAATCATCGCGTATATCATCCATCCGAGTTTGGTAAAGACCTGGAAAAAGACAAAACAAAATAACATCAAAATCTATTTAACTAATGTAAGACTGGCTACTGAATCATCGATTATGTAGCTAGTCTATCACAAACAAATCATGTTATTTTAAAACTTATTCAATCACAAGAGAAATGACTTTTAGTTACCCAAATTAATCATTTGAAAGTGATGGATTGTGTACATTAGATCCTGTGATGAAATTAACATTAGTTGAATATTTTATAATCACGTCCCCAAATTGCTTTGGCGTTTTAACTGTGCGGGATATGAACTTTTGGGATTTCATATTTAATCTGTTGTTTTCTTCTTCTAACTCTTTGTTTTGTCCTGTGACCTAATTTAACCGCATTTGTAGATAAGGCACATCATAATAATGCTTTTGTACCCAAGCCAGACAGTCATAACAGTGATCAGGTTCTAAACCTGGAATTTGATACTATTGTTCCTTTTTTGCAAACCCTTCCTTAGCTTTTAAATTGGCCTGTATGCCAGAGAAGCCTTTACAAACTTGAAGGCAAGGAGGTAAGTTTGAGATGAAGTCATACTCAATGTGGTCTTCTTGAGACGAGTCTTGGTCTATCATAATAGTTGGAAAATTATCATCCTTATGTTTCTTTCTATTACGAATCATCCTGGAGATGACTCGGCCAACCCTTTTATTATTGAAACCCACTTTGCCATTATCCTCAGTATTTAATTATTCTTCTCTAATAGGACTCACGGGTTGTGGCTGACTTTCCTTCATAAATCAATCTTTCAGATCAAAAACAACAGCTTCTAGTGGTTTCTTGGGGAGAAACTTCTTCTTTTTAACTATTGTCTGTGTTACAGGTAAGGAGACATCTTGGATTTTAGACAACGAAACAGGTCTTTCATCAATTAGAATTTCAATTTGTAATTCCTGTGATGGATTTTGCAGAGGTAAAATCCCTTCACCATTTTGGATGATGCCCATTACAAGTTCACCACTCAAGGATAAAAACTTATTTCTAATAAGAAAACTTTCCAAATTATCCCAATACTAACCAAAGGATATTCAACTAGAGTTCGGATCAAGTCGTGATGGAACAGGCTGGCCTGAGGGTTTCTAATCGAACATTGATAGAACTTGGCCATTTTCTAGAGACGTTGGAGCAAATAGAAAGGTAAATTCAGATGAAAACCAAGGAAAACCATGAGCATATGTATGTGGAAGTATAAAATCAAACTAAAACGGCCTTCGCAGGTTATAAATTGCTTGATGATCAACAAGAGGTTGTGTCATTTAAACTGGAATAAATCTAGGGATAATCATTTGACATGATATTTCGTTCGTTTAGACACTAGCACTGACTGCCAAGGGATATTTTCTACCCTGATATTTTTAAACTGTACATCATCGACTTTAACTCTCAAGCCATCAAATGTTTGGGAAAACTCTTTGGACACATCTAAGTTAAAACCTCTAAATGACTGAACGAAAGGTATCCACCCAACCTGGGCAAGTCTCTAAGTGACATCGTCATAAGTTAGTAGGGTTTGGGAACCATTATTTTCAATCCTAATGACAAGAACCACAATAGAGGAAAATCAGAAAACAATGAAATGAAATCTGTGGGGATGATCAAAATGAAATGTGAGCAAGGAAAAGAGATAAGCTTCGAAGAGACAGATAAAAATACTTGATGTGAGGCGAAATGTGCATAAAATGAAAGTACATGGTTATCATTCCTGACTTGGAATATTGATTTCCTCCAGCCAAGTAAAGGACAGGCGTGGTTTGGACAACAAAACTCATGTAGTCATTGTTGTTTGCCATGAAACGTTGGTATACAACCCAAGAATTTTCCCCTGATAAAATCATAATGCACGAAATGTCCAGAAAGTTTGGTGAGGAGTAAGTACCATCATAAATGAACATGGTATAGATTTTGGTGGTAACAGTAAGAAAATTTCCCGAGCACTTACATTTATCCAAATGTTTTCAATTCTTCAATTGGAACGTTTAACCTAAGCTCAGACATAGGTCGATATGTCTAAAAAAATTCTCTCATAGCCATTTCATTTACCTAGTATATAATCAATATTTTGTTTAAATGTAACGATAATCACTAGATCATTTATCATAGGTTACAACTAGAAGTAACAAAAAAAAATTGAAATTATGCATGGGATAATCACATATAAATTTCCTTCTTAGTTGTTGTAGATGAAAGATAACTAAATACATGCTTCTCAGTCATGAATTTAGAGAAGGGTAACAAACATCAAGTCTCACACGAAAAATTGAATGACCAAAATAAAAATAAAACAAAATTGTATACTATGAGCTATCAGTTTGATGAATCCTCTTGCCCGGAAGTAAAGCACAAGATGTAAAAAAAAATGCTTTGAATAGAAACATAAAACCAAAGACTAGTTGACTAAATTCATGCTTCTCAGTCATGAATTTAGAGAAGGGTAACAAACATCAAGTCTCACACGAAAAATTGAATGACCAAAATAAAAATAAAACAAAATTGTATACTATGAGCTATCAGTTTGATGAATCCTCTTGCCCGGAAGTAAAGCACAAGATGTAAAAAAAAATGCTTTGAATAGAAACATAAAACCAAAGACTAGTTGGGTTGCAAACAACTTCCATCTAAAAGCTTATATCTATTCCTCAATTATATCCTAACTTACTCATTTTTGTCATAAAATCATAATCAACTACAAAATATAATGTGCATTGAAGAAGGTTAAAGGTAAATTTTCCATTTTTATACTTAATTCCATTCTTCTTTGTGAACAATGATTTAATTAACTATTATTGTAATGAGTAGCTACAGAATCTTCTTGTAATGAGTAGCTACAAAATCTTATGATTCTGTAGAAACTCATAATCCAGTTTTGTACCCTAGTTACTAAGACAATTTTTTGTAGTGAATTTGTTGTTCTATAGGGCCGCGATCAACCCTATACTGAACCCTGACATCTGGAAGGCATCAAAATTATCCCTGAAGCTAATCCACTTGTCAACATAAACCATGGATCTTCCAGCTCAAAGAAGAAGCGAAGTCAAACCTACAATTCAACGTGTACATATGGCAAAGTGCGCAAGCCATCTTCATCAAATCTGTACACGAGGAAGAAACAAGATTATATCAGAGAAATTCATGCATTTTTCCATGGATTTCTCAAATACGTGGATGATCACATTCATTATATACATCCACAAAAGATTGTAAATACGATTTGGTATATGTGCATATGTAATTCGAAACAAATTGTTAGTAAGATCCATATAGTTTGGATCTGAGCGATCTTGTTTCAATTGTATAAATATGTGCAATTAGATCCTTATAAGAGACAACTATTATCATTACTCCTTATTATCGAATTGTTGTAATTGTATTTGTTGGTAAAACAAAAGATCTGGTTATTGTTCTCTCATATGAATTGTTAATTATGTGTGTGTAAGAGTTTAGCTCCATATGACTTCTCCAAATAGCATTCACATTATTCATTTGCATTATCATTGTTGGTATGGTGTTTTTTCTTATCCAGTTGTGTGATTTCTTAATTATGTCATTTCCTTTCCACAATTTATTCACTTATGTTTACATAGAGATAACTAGTATATTAGCCATCAACTGAATAATTGAGTGTTATGATCAGCAGAAACTCTCATTGTTTTAGGTGATTGAAAGAATGTCATAACAGTCCAGTAGACTGGTGTGCCTAAATATTAGAATTATATTTCTTTTCTTATAACTTTGCTTTTACATTAGTAAGCATTAATTTGTTTTTTCTGCAGCTGAGCAGAACTTTGTTTCTGCAATTGAAGCAGTGAACAGTTTTTCCTTATGCATGATTAGATAGATAAGAACTAGTACCTACATATATTTTTCATTTCACTTCATCAATTTACAATCCCAAGGTTGATAATTTAATGTAGCAGAGTTTGGCCAATTGAACCTACTGACAAAGACCAACAATGAGGTTATGCATCAATCATCTTTTCCTAATTCGAAACCAATGAGAGTTAGCATGATGGGTCATGATCAAGGACTGGGGGAATTTTTCAGGGCATTCAGTGAATCCCTCAGTCTTGACCCTTTTCCTCCTTGGTTATCATTTCAAAATTTTCCATAGAATTATTTGCCTCTCATTACACCAAAGATTTACATTTCTTACCCCCTTTACATATTGATGGGCATCATCAAGGACCTTCCCAAGCTCATGAAACCACTCAGGGTGAGTTTCTTCGGTATAAATTTGTTACTATGTGGCATGGCCCTAGTGTGGTGTGCCATATGATGCCAACATCGACCCATGAGTTCATTTGTGATGGAAAGGATCCTTGGTTGGAGCCTAGCAATGGCATCTACTTTTCATGAACCACCAAAATACATAGTGCCTTATACATAGGTGTGTGATGTGAGTGCTTTTTTTTGCGTATGTCATATCCAAAAAAATCCAAAAATAATTTCTTTTTTGAGATTTCACTATGCATTTTGACCCCATAATCTAGTTTACATGTGTTGACAGGATTGCAGGGATTTATTTTTACCAAAATGGTGGCGTCCACTGAACTTGAGGTACGTGTTCCCAAACTGGAATATAGGGATAGGTTTTTCCTTGCATCAACGATTTGCATTATTAACCATAATTTTTTTCATCACAATGCCTTAGGTTCTATCCTATCATGTTGTGACATTAGCCACTCCTTTTTTGCATGTTGCAACCTGTGTCGTAGTGCTTACCCTCCATGGGTTCCCTAGTTAGCACCTGAATTTTCCATTTGGTGCCCACGTTGTGATTTCCCATAGGCCCGAGAACCCTCCTGTAGTCCTGCCATGACTTAACATTGAGATTCATTTTCCTCTCTTCATCTATATTCTAGTCATTTCCCAAGGGGGTTCCTGATTTTTATGTTGCTTAGTGGTCACCTATGCATTTGATGTTGGCATCATTCACCCCATCGTTGTGTTGTTGTTTACCCAGATCTTGGTTATCGCTATTGTAGTAGCCTTTGACCGTTCACCTCTTGCATTATTTGGCCTCTGTTTTTCATCCCCTGTCCTATGGAGAAAATAGTTGCTAAGAGTGGATCTCACTTGCCAGTACTAGTTGCATTCATTTTTCTTCAGTCAGTTCCATGCACTTGGAACGTAGAATCTTGTTGTTAAGCCACTCATTCTCTCCAGACGAGTACACTTTTATCTCTTTTTTGGAATCGTAAAAAGACACGAAAAAGACACTTTAGAGTAAAATTTTACCTCTTTTTCAGACTCGTAAAAAGACATGAAAAAACACCTTCACTTTTAACTCTTTTTCAGGATCATTAAAAGTGAATGAAAAAGACACTTCCAAGCACACTTTTCTCTCTCTTTTGGGCTCCATTAAACCATGAAGGAGACACCAAAAACCAAAAAAAAATTTAAAAAAACAGAGTCGGATTTTTTCACCATTGATTTATCTTGAAGTGGCAACGTCAATCGAGTCACCCTCGAACATGGCACATGTTTGAGTCATTATATTACAGTTGGGTTTTAGCTTACCTAGGATCCATCCCATTAATATGATTCATAGATACTCATTCGGACGGTTATTCTTCTAGTCATCATGGAGAGTGCTTAAATTCCTTTGACATTGTTGCACTATATTCAAGGGCCATAACTTTTGACTCGATTATCCGTTTGGGATGAAATTTTACAGGGAGTTAAGTCTTGAAAATTTCATTGTCATGCCAATATAATCCTTTGGATTAGACATTGTTTCGACACATTTCTTAGGCCAAATTCCTTCATATGAGGCCTCAAACTGGGGTTTTTGTGTTTTTACGATAATTTTTAAGTTAGTAATAATCAGTTATCTCTTAGTTTATGCACCTAATCCAAAAAGTGAGTTGAAAAATAATGTCTCTCTAGTTAGCTTTTAGTTATTGGTCATTTTTAGAGCCATGCGAGAATTTTCTAAAATTAGTTGTTTTTCTAAAATCAGTTGTTGTCGAAAATCTCAAATAGTAGTTATAAGGGGTTGAACTTCCATTGTAATAGTTAGGATGGAGAAAGAATAAAAGAGAGTTATTTTCCATTCTCTTGTGTTTGCATGGTTTTTATATCTCGTGAATGAATCAAAGTTTATTGACTACATCATCTGGTATCAGAGTGGGAAGATGGTTGGGAGAGGAAGAGGAAGAGAAGGGTATCTTTCTCAGATGCACAGAGATATCAAAAACCTCCAAAGGCGAGTAGAATATCTTACAAACATGTTGGCTAGTTAGAGAATAATACAAAGAGAAGTGTCTAATGAGGAGATAGATCGGGAAGATGTAGATTAACATACGAAACATGGAGAAGAAAAATTAGAATGCATGACTAGTGAGAAAATGACTACAAGGTATGTGAATTGTTTTAAAAAATTTATTCAAGATGAATTGAGCTTGCATAGGGTTCGTAGCATGGAAGAGGCATACCAATTATCCTTAAAGGTCAAGGAAAAACAAAATCAACAATTTTCTCAAAGGAATAGAGGAGCAAAGAGGAGTACATCGTCTACCTCACGGGGTGGTTTTAAATATGGCAGAGGCGAATCATCCCAAGGAGCTGAGAAAGCAAAATATACTCGACAAGTTAACCTGAATCAACCACGAGGAAGGTGATTTCAGAGGGGTAGAGGTTATGGTGGTTGTAGAGGAGGACCTTATGTGTGTTTCAGGTGTGGTGTAGAGGGTCATAGAGCATTTGAATGCCCAAATTATAGCATGCAAGAGTCGAAGCAAGGGAAACAGTGTAGTTTAAACTTGGTCCAAGCCAAGAATGAAGAAGAAGGAGTTGAATATGAAGTATTGGTCGATATGGGGGAGAATATCATGATACAAAGGTTAATGGTGATTCTTGAAAAAGAGAAAACGGAGAGTAGCGACAATGAAGATTCTTGGCTTCGGGAAAATATTTTTCGAACCAGATGCACTTCCAGGGGAAAGGTATGTCAAGTTATTATTGAAGTGGAAGTTGTGAGAATATGGTTTCCAAAGAGATGGTAGATAAGTTGAAATTACGCTGTGAAACACATCCCCATCCTTACTGAATTACATGGTTCAAAAAAGGGATTGAAGTCACCATTAATAAAAGATGTTTGATCAAGTTTTCCATCGGTAAGACTTATAAATATGAAGTATGGTTTGTTGTCATTATGATGGATGCATGTCATTTTTTATTGGGGAGACCTTGACAATATGACAGAAAATTCATGCATGATGGAGAAAAGAATACCTACACCTTTTGGAAGGATGGATCGAAATTCATCCTTTTGCCCCTTAAGGATGAGGGGAAAGTTGAGAATATGTTGTCGGAAAGAGAGCTTGTTAAGAAAATGAAGGTGACGAGAGTCTGCTAGGATGAGGGGAAAGTTGAGAATATGTTGTCGGAAAGAGAGCTTGTTAAGAAAATGAAGGTGACGAGAGTCTGCTATGCATTAATAGTGCAAAAAGGAGTTAGGGAAGACGTACCAATTCCTACTGAAATGGCCAAGTTACTAGAAGAATATGTTGATGTTATCCCTGATGAACTACTTGATGGTGTTCCACCAAAGATGGATATTCAAAATCACATTGATCTAATCCCATAATCATATTTATCTAATAAGGAAACATATAGGATGATTCCTACACAACATGCATAGCTCAACCGGCAAGTGAAAAAACTTATAAAGAAAGGTGTGGTAAGAGAAAGCATGAGTCCCTATGTTGTACCGACATTGTTGACTCCAAA
>CBVK0101466177.1:0-19365 GCA_900067695.1 Picea abies | reverse complement strand
GGCAATTGATGCTTCGTGTTTCTCCTTCCTTTTCTTTAGCTCGGGACAATTATTCTTGTAGTGACCATACTTTCGACAGTTGAAGCATTGTACTTCTGAAATGTCTTTCTCTTGATTTGGCTTCCTCTTTGAACCAAACTTCTTTTTGTTCTTGAAGTTCTTGAATCTTGCTGTGAAGGCTTGATCATCGTACTTCTTTTGGGGTTTCTCTTTTGCACCGATCCTTGATTCTTCTTGAGCACAGCAAGTCCAAAGTTCTTCAAATGTTGGATACTCCTTCCTTGTGTTCATGCTTGCGGCAAATGCATCCCACGTCTTGGGAAGACCATTGAGTACTATGTTTACCAATTCCTTCTCTGAGATGATCTCTTCAATAGCTTGTAGTTGATCTCTTAACTGAGAGATTCTCACAAAATATGATGTTATGCTGTCCTCATCATTCATCTTCATGTCACGGAGTTCATTCTTCAAACTCATAACTTGTCCAATGTTTCTGACCGAGAAGAGATTTGTTAGGGCATCGTACATCTTCTTCGATGAGTCAAGATGAGAGATGTAGGGTATCAAGTGGTCTTTTATAGATTCCACTATGATACTCATAGCATTGATATCACTGTCTTTGAACTTCTCCATAGTTGCAACGTTTTGTGGTTCCTTCTCTTTTCCTTCTTCAAACTCTAGCTTCACGATCTTTCCTTTCACGATATCCAACACTTTATTCTTGGCAAGGATGAGGTCAATCCTTGTCTTCCATGCTCTGAAGTTAAAGGCTCCATCTAACTTGTTCTCTGACTTCATAGAATAAGTCATGGTTGTTTTGACTTGGTCAAACCCTAGATTTGACCATAAACTCAAACTTCACGTCTTGGCTTGCTAAGAGTATCAGGAGATGCGCTAGGCTAGAGCGCACTGATCTATCCGGATATTAAATCAATCCATTCACTTAAGGTGCGTCAACAAGAGGATTAGGGTTTCTGCAACTGCTCCTCCTAGTAACCCTAGCGGCAGTGTCTTGGAAGCTGCTTCTGCTAGTAACCCTAGCGACAGTTCCTCAGCGAGCTCAATATCCTAGCGGCTATGTTTCCTTTCAGCGTTTAGACTGAATGAAGGAGGTGTGGGCCCATAACCTGTTAGAATATGAAAGTTGTGTGCTCGTTTTACCATTGACAATACCCTTGTCACCCAACCATAGGCCGAAGCCACCCTCCGAGCATCTTAACCTTGACAAAGAATCATTCCGGAAGCAAACCCTAGGCTAGATAGCCAAACAAAGGGTAGCGCACATTTCCCCAAGGATGGCACACCAACAAGAGCTGATCAGATAGTCCAAACCCTAGCCAAGAGATAATCCAATCCAAACATGATCTGCTAGCTGCAGCAATTGCAATGGCAGCTCTCCTCAAACCTGAGCACAAGACTGGGCACAAGACTGGGTACTGCAATTCTGAGACTGCCTGCCAGAATGAGAACTGACCTCCTGTATTTATACTAATTCTGGCTAACTGCCTGGGCCGACTTCTCATCCTAGGTATCTGTCTGTTCAGTATATATTATTATTTCTGGCCGACTTCTTCTCTTGGAGGCTAATAACCTAATATAAATTATCTTCTTGAGCAGACAAGTCTTCTAAGGTTATTAGCCAACTCATTAGGGTTCCTTCTTGCTTCCCGGAGTATTATATCCTTGTCAGGTTTACACTTGGAGGTAAATAGCTCCCGCAGCTACCATAATATTAACAATTAGTCCTAGTCTAAATCATGAATGCATGAAATATATTTTTTAGACTCGACTGCTAAAAATAAGACTTTCACTTTTTAACTAAAGTAAATTACAAAATAGAATTTACTTTTTGAAAATATCTCAAACTACTTCTTGCACATTCACAGGAAACCTATGAGGAAGTTCTTGCCCAAAATATAATTCTCAACAGATTTTATCTTTCCCATCAATCCCCTTTGACCAGGGTCTAAAATACTTGGGTTTCTATCTAAAATGTAATGATTACAGGTTTAGAGATTGGCTTTGGCTCTATGAGAAAACTGAAGAAAGGGTGACAAACAGGTGTTATAGGTGGTAATCAAGGGAAGGTTGACACTGGTGAAATTAGTATTGGAAGGAATCCCAGTTTACTGGCTATCCCTAGCTCATATGAAGGTTGGAAAAAATTAGAAAGAAGTCTTTTAGTTTTTTGTGGAGAGTGAAGAGAGAGAAGGAAGGTATTCCTCTTGTCAAGTGGAAAAAATTAGCATTGCCAAAAGAAGCTGTAGGGTAGGACCTTAAAAATATTAATCTGTTTGGGCAGGCTCTAGCTGCAACGAGTATGTGGAGATTGATGCACGATGAAGGATTGAGGGGAAAGGTAATGTTGGAAAAAAATAGCTCCTAGATCACTAGATGACTGGATCAGAAAAGAAGAGAAGGACTATCGAGGGGCTTCTGTAGTCTGGATTCTGGAAGGCATTAATGAAAGCTTCTCCATTAGAAGGAAAGTGGTTGGTATAGAAAATAGGAAGAGGTGGAAAAGTGAAAATAGGGGAGGACCCCTGGATGGGCTGTTAAGCAAATATCAGATTATCAGATCTTTTAATTCATGCTCTCCATAACATGTATATCTTTTGTTTGACAGATGCAGCAGATCAAGGTAAAAGCTCTATATGGCATAAAGGATGGAAGACAGCAACACATTAGGTCTTGAAGGGGGGTTAGCAGAAGAATGGCAGCAGTTTACTGCCAGTCTCAAGCACAATGCTATAAGACAAAAAGATGATGAAGATGAGATCATATTGTCAAAAAATAAAGCATCTAGGATGTTAATAGCAAAACTTGGATATGAAGTATTGGTAGAGGAGAATGTGGAAGGAGAAAAGAAATGGTGGTGGAAGGTAATTTGGAAATTGAGCAGTCCTCTAAAATCTAGAATATTATTATGGATGGTTTTATCTAATAACGTACTAACCTAGTATAACTATATGGAAAAGGTCATGGGAACGTCCTGGCAGGTGTGTACTTTGAAAAAGTAATGAAGGGTCAGTAGATCATCTATTTGTACATTGCTATTTTGCCAAAGAAGATTGGAATGAGGCTTAAAAATTTACAAATGGTAATGGAAGTGGAATGGGGAATCCATCATTGACTGCTTTAAGCACTGGTGCATAGACAAAACAGTTCAGGTCCCGGGATCATAAGGCATTACCAAGCACAGTTATATGGGCCCTGTGGCTAGCCAGATACAAAATGATTTTTAAAGGGAAAGAGAGTATTCGACTTCAGAAGGTAACCAGAAATTGATTTCACTAGTATTTTGACAGAGCAAGCCAAAGCACTCCGGGCTTCTGTGGTTCTGGTGGCATCCCATACTTTAGTGAGAATCATTATATCTCCTTCAAAGCAGCTTTCAGACAAGGCACCAATAACAGAGCTGAGTTATATGCCCTGTGGGTGATATTGAAAATAGCAAGAGACAGAGGAACAGTTGAAGTTCAGACCATGGGGGGGCTTGAAGCTGGTTATAGACTAGGCAAAGGGTACCAATAAGCTGGAGAGCTTACTGCTTGCCCCGATTATAGAAAAAATTGAGGTAAGGAACAGGTTTGAGATGGTCTCCTTTCAGCATACATACAGAGAGCTTAATGAGAAAGTTAATAAGATTCCAAAAGAAGCCCTTACTCTACAAGAAGGCCCATTGGTGTTATCTGAAACTGATACGAGGGGTCTTACTGAAGAGGTCAAATTTCTATATTGAGATGAAGCTGACTGAAAGAAGACCGTTTCGTCCATTTTACTTTTAAAGGAAAAACGTGTTTTTTCTGTTATAATACTTTGTAATCTGGCTAGGTAAGCCTAGGCCTTTCAAATGGACTGTATTATCAGACTTGAATGAACTGTTAAAGGGAGTTACAGGTATTTTTATGCCATGTAGCAGGCCAAGGTCTAACCGGAAGACTGTCACAGATGTCTCTCTTTAGAATAGTTTCAGTATTTTGTGTGAAAAAGCAGCAAAGTGATCAGATCCTTTGGAATGCCAAGTCACAATGACACGTGTATTTCGATTTCTCTTTCAAATATTGAATATACAGATTTTTCTTGGGAAATTAATTAAATAACAACCCCAAAAAAACCAGCCCAACCTCATAGATATATTCCTCAGAATCATAATTAAAATTGTTGGTATTATACCTATGAACCCCCGCCATCTGAACTAGATATACTTTTTTTCTAAAACACAGAGAACCAAAAAGAATAAGCAATATATTATGCGACTAACACGATAAATAGGTTCTGAAGAAAACTGAAATAGTATATTGGAATTCGGGTTAAAATAATTGTCTGTGGTAAAATGGGCAGAAATTATGATTTATCAAGCCAAATGTTTAATTAAAAAAAAAAAACAGAGAAATCAGAGGTACTCGATTTCAAGATTGGAATGCAGAGCAGATATTGAACGAAAAAGTAATTGAAAAATACCTGTATGAATGCCGAAACCCGGCAGATAAAAAAGACCTCAAAGCTTGGATTTAAGGAGATATAACCCAATTCGGGCAACTTCAGATACAACCGAATTCGACGTTTTAGAGAGTTAGGTTAACACAGCCTCAATATAGGCCCGAAATGCAATCAATGAAGAAACCAGATGCGAACCCAACTGATTAAAAATCGCCCTCAATCCCAATAAAAGTGAGCAAACAGATACGTTGAGATAGAGTGGAAGGGTGCACGAGGAAAAATCGACGAAGAAATCTTGGCAAACTGTAGACCAGAAGGCAAGGTGTTTATCTCTTTTGCCATCCAGAGTAGTTGTAAGCATGAGTCAACCTCACACCCATCGGTTTAGGCATAGTAGTCAGCCTGCGTGGTTCGCATTACCAAACATACTATTTTGTCCGTGTGAGGAGAATTCTTCCATTGAAACTGTGTTTCTTGTCGGGGAGAATGCTTTGATTGAAAATCAAAGGTG
Organism: Picea abies; assembly: GCA_900067695.1. Taxonomy (NCBI): domain Eukaryota; kingdom Viridiplantae; phylum Streptophyta; class Pinopsida; order Pinales; family Pinaceae; genus Picea; species Picea abies. The sequence continues at coordinate 14,411 of CBVK0101466177.1, read as the reverse complement.
TTGGTGTTGATTGTTTCGAAATTTATGAACATAGAATTTCGGAGCTACTTCTCTTCTATTTAATTAATTTTATATTGGTTTGCAAATTGTTGTTACTAAGTATTTAACTAAGTCAATGTTGAGGATACTTCAAGGAAAGAGAAGGGAATATTAAGCATATTTTAAAATGTAGATTAATGTAAAGCATATTTTCTAGAAAAAATTGTGTACAAAGTTTTGAAATGTCCAAAGTTTCGAGTGGACACTCCACCCATCATAAATATGCTTAATATAATGATTCTAGAGACCGACATACTCAAATGTAGTTTAATGTTTAATTAAGTATGATGTAATTTTAGAAGCATGCGAGAGTATAAATTTCAAGTATGTTTTAATTTTAAAAGTATAAGAGAGTATATATTATAAAAATTGGAAAGAGAGGTGTGATATATAGGAAATTGATATTATTTTGTAATGGTTTAATATTGTTTTTGTTATTCCTTTTAGAATGTTTTTGTGATATTTGTGTGACAAGGTCGAGGAGGCAGGAGTAGGAGGAGAAATCTATAGCTATGGGGCACAATAGTCCATACTTATGAATGGAGCCTTGGAACCATGTCCAATAATAAGGTGGAAGCATACGCTCTTTTACAAGGACTCAAATTGGGCGCCTCTATGCATATTAGAAAACTAATAGTGTTGGGAGATTATAGTCTAATTATAAAGCATATGAATTCAAACACCACTCCCTCATATATACACCTCACCTTCATTCTAGCAAGGATACGACATACTTGTAATAATTTCGAAGCAGTGGAATGGTTCCACATCCTTCGAGAGCACAATGTGGTGTCTGATCTAAAAGCCAATTTGTCCTCTAAGAAAAATATAGGGGGGTGTTATATATTAACAACCAAAGGTATGACCAACCTATACCCTAGTCTCCATCAATCATCAATTGAACCCAAATCATTAGGGTAGATGGTGTGAGGCATGGATTACAGCACCCACATAGCAAGTACATGGTGGATAAGACCAGCTCACCCTCAAAGCATGTTTCATTTAATACCCCCTCCTTCTAATGAATACCCCACTCCGATTATCATGCATCACATTAGGATAATGTTTCATTTTCTCCCTATTGCTAGCACCACCACCTTCAGGTTCTTTTGGGAGCTCTGGAGCATGGTTTAGAAGTTTTTTGGTGCCTTGGCTAAGGACCTCCCTCTTCGTTGTTTCCAACCACGTCTCTTTCAACAAGGTATGGAATAAATTGCATATCAGAGGTGGTTTTCTTACTAGTTCGTCTTTCCTTCATATAAATTTCAATTCTTGAATATGTTGCTTAACATTGGTTGTGAGACATTTATCGTGGGTGAACGCCTGGTACAATTTCTTCAGTTTGGAATTCTTGGTCTACAATTCCTAGCTTAAAGGAGATGGATTTCTGTGAGCTTTATGATATCTAACTCTCCCTCCAGCGACATGAAAATTATTATAGCAAATTAATCTCCTCCTTCAAATCTCATCTTGAAACATCACACAAAAAAGAGCATGGCTTCAATCTCAAGGTTGAAATCATAATGGTTGTTGCAACAACATAAATAGTTTGATGCATTGGAATCAATGGTTCAGAAGTTAAGTCAGTAATAGAGCACGGCGACAACAGGACAGCAGGAAGAATTGTCTTCAGTCTCCTCCTCCACAACCCCACACTAGACCCAACTACAATTGGCCTACACTTCTCAAATTGAAATGCAACAAAGGAATCCACACTAGCCAATTAGTCCCAAGGAGAAAAATGATGGGGACAACACAACATTGGAAGCAATTCTCCACCTTTGAACTTTTAGTAGATATGTTTTGTATAGCTTACTTTCTAAACCTTGCACTAGTTGCTCTTATGTTTGTTCCTTTAGCACACTATCTCTTTGGACTATGTTTTTAGTTTTGTATGGCCTTGCCTTTGGTTCATTCAGAGGAAACTTAACAAGCTCTGTGAACAACATCATCATGGTAGACTGCCTATTTTGTATATTTCTACTATAAGCCTCAACTTTAGGCATTTTACTTAATATAAATTTTCTAGTGTGTGTTAAAAAAAATATTTGTGTGACAAGGATGAGTATAGTTCATTGTACAATGAAATAGTAGGTGATTTATGCATTGAGGTTATGGTTACCCCTAGCAAAGTGGTACATCAACATGTACAACCATTACGAAATCAATGTGAATAAGCATTATAATGTTAGTGCAATAGTACCACTAGTATCAACATGTCACGTCGATGTTATAGCTGAACTTGTATGCAAGGCTATGCACCCTATAAGTGTACGACATATGGATGGGGATATCTCCCTTGCAAATCCATGCATACGAAGGACTATATTTATCCTTGGCTATGATTGTGTATCGCTATAATTCTAGATATAATGTTATGGGTTGAGTTTCTACCAATAATGTGGGTATATTTCCAATTGATCTAGCACTTTGGTTAAGAACCCTTATCCACAAGTAGTTGGTTTTGAATTCTTGAATTTAGATATTAATATTGTTTTAAATGTGATGAGGTTATGGTATTTCCTTCAATGTGTTTGGTCCAATATCTATATTGCATGTTTTTTTGCTTGTACCCATAAGATTGGTGTCCTCCATCAATCTACCACTCTATTAAGTGTATAATTAATATGTACATTGTTTAAATATAGAACTTAGCTTTATTCATTGCATAGTGTGTGGAAATTGCTTAGAGAGCCATAATGGGCTTTTCCCATGATTTTGATATTAATTGGTATGGCACTTGACAATAGACTAGCTCACTTAGGCATCTAGTAGCTTAAATGTTCTATGTATCGTAGATTTGAAAACGTCAAATACATATTTTCATATTGTTTTTACACTAAGTTCCCTTGTTAATAGGTCACTAGAGTATATAACCAACTTCTCTTTGCCTCCAACACTATAAAGTCACCCTCTTAGGAGATAAACTTCCTTGGGATGTAGAGTTTCAAGCAAGATGAAAATTTTTTAGAACCGAAGTGGTTTTTTGTTAGGGACCTAACCTCCCTAACCCCTCATGTAGGTAGAATAATATATTTTCCATGTAATAAAGGCCGGTATTAATAAGGCCTAGTAACAAGGAAGAATAAGTCAATGTAAGAAGACCTAATAGAAGCTTCTGCTTCTAGAAGATCTTCCTCTAGATTGTTCTTTTGGTAGATAGATTTAATATAAATAGGACTCGAGGGCATGAAAAGTTTTTTGTCTTGAGAATTATTGTAATTGAGTGTTTCTCTGTTAGAGGTTGCCCCCTCGAAGAGGAAAGTGAACATTGTTTCCTATCATTAAAGATATTATTTTGGTGTTGTGGTTTCATATATTGTGTTATTATGTTGTTATTCTCTGCAGTATTTATGTTTTTTGCTATTATACTAGATCTGGTACCTTACAAGTGGTATTAGAGCACTTTCCTTGGCAGAAAATTGTGGATTATTTTTTTCAGGGTAGAGACGTATTCCGACGTCTTAAAGCTACATAGATATGTCATTTAGTGCATAAATATGCGATCGGGGAAGCATACACGCAGGAACTACGAATGGTACTTAAGTGCACATTGTTGGCTACCCTTGTAACCCATGTTGGTACCCCTTTGAGTGGTAGCACATCAGACAACACATGTATATGGATCAACCTAGATATCCTGAAGCCCTTCATAGATAAATTGATCGATTGGCTGACTGTTATAGTGCCACCGAGAACAACACTTGAGAAGATACTCTCTTGTACCTGGGTAATCGGGTAGTACAACGAAGGGTAGGGTCTAGCTTCCTTAGTTGGTGCCCTGAGATATTGGGTCGAGTACTATTGTTTGACCCTGCACATATATCAAGCGCTATAGCACAAGGAAAACCCTTGTCTGTAGAAACCCTAAACACCCTAACCCTTGGGTTAGAAATAGAGCAGAAAAAAGATCATACAAGATCTATTGTCATGCAACATTGCCTCCTACATTTAGGTTGCAAAATTCCTACACATTTCTTCTTGTTAAGAATTTGGCCATTTCAACATTGAAGTATTATTCAGATCAGAGTATAACTTCGCAGGAGTAAAAAAAAGTATGGATCTTGTTGGCACAATTATTTGAGACCTATCCCATTGGATTCCTCTCTTCACCCTCATTGTAGTCATACCTATCATTTTTCAGCAATTTTTTTTTCTTGGACCTGACCCCTTCCCGACACCCCTATTTGGCACCTATCCCATTGACTTCCTCTCTTTTCATTGATGATATTGGTACCATTCACTAGTAACCCATTTTTATGTGGTCCCACTTCCCCCCTTGTCCCACCACATGGCCCACACCCACATCCAAGATTGGGAACACCGTCTCACTGCCTTGGACAAAGCTAATGAGCAAACCCGCATTGATATTTCTTCTATTACTTCCAGTATTTCTAACCTCAACTCTCGACTTGCTCCACTCAAATCACTTCCCACATCCATCACTCAATTGTCTACCATGTGCCAGCAATCCCAGGATGCAGTGAATAATTTGACCGCCTTGTTTAAGCCCACCCCAGATCCCTTCTCTTCTACCACACCTTATAACCCTGAAGGTCTGAAATCCTCCCATTCCACATGATTTCCTTCCAACCACTTTCAGCGAGACCTGCGTCCCCCTCGCGTTGAGGTGAACAAATTTGATGGCTCGGATCCCATAGGTCGGGTCACTCAAATGGAACATCATTTCTCTTTGTACAACATTGTTGATGAGTTGGCCAAACTCTGGTATGGTGTTCTCCGTCTAGATCTAGAATGTTGGCAATGGTGGTAATGGAGAAAAAATGCCCGCCAAGGGTATGTGGCTTGGACACAATTTGTTGCAGAGCTTTATGAACACTTTGACACTAACACCCACCATTTAGGTCATTTGACCAAGTTGAAACAATCTGACACAGTGGAAGACTTTATAGTTGTTTTTGAGCACTTTGCTTTCCGCACAGAGGGCATTTCTGATGCTTTTTTTTTGGGAATGCTTTATCAGTGGCCTCAAGGATGAGATTTGTGCCCATGACCTCATGGCTCGCCCTTAGAGTTGGGTGGAAGCTACTAAAAGAGCTAAGGAAGCACAACAAGTTGTCTCTTCTCAAACCAGAAAACCATCCTTTCTTCCCCGCCCTAAACTTGCCACTCCATCCCCTCCTTCCACTCCATTGAAGATCCAGAAATTGACCTGAGCATAAATGGTTGAACGCACACTCAAGAGCCTTTGTTATAGTTGTGATGACAAGTATTTTTCGGGGCACAAGTGTAAGGAACAAAAGCTTTTTATGGCCATCTCTGAGGACATTTCAGAAGAAGTGGTTGAGGCCCCTCCTGTGGTCGAGTTACCAGAGCCAACTGATATTACTCTACCCTTGGACCCCCTAGAAGTTGAACCAATAATTTCATTGAATTCTCTCACTGGATTCTCTGCTCCCCAAACCCTCAAGCTAATTGGTTACATTAAGCATTGGAAGGTCATCATCCTCATTGACAGTGGCAACACCGCATTGCCCAAGAAACTAATTCCTATATCTGTGCATTCAACAACTTTCTAATCATGATTTCCAATGGAGGTTCCATGAAATGTGGGGGGCATTGTGAAAATGTTTGTCTCCAAATTGGTCAGTACAACATGAAATCTCATATGTTTGCTATTGACATGAGTGGTTGTGACATTATGTTTGGTGTCGAATGGTTATGAACTCTTGGTCCCATCCTCATGGATTTTAAGGAATTAACCATGCAATTTAGCCAAGAGGGACAACAGTATAGGTTCCAAGGCATCACTGTTGGATCCCCTGAAATCATCATTTCCCATTGCATGGAAAAGCTCATCAAGAAAGGTCATTCTTGCATTATTGCACAACTCCATTCCATTCACGCCACCAAGACACCTTTTGTGCATCCTGACCTCCAATCCATAATCTCCAAACATCAAGTTGTTTTTTCCACTCACTAAGAACTTCCCCCTTCAAGTGGTGTTCATGATCATTCAATTCCCCTAGTCCCCGACTGTCTTCCTCCCAATGTTCACCCTTATCGTCATCGCTTTTCCTTGGAAAATGAAATGGAGAAAATTGTTCAAGAATTGCTCGTCGCGGGTGTTGTCCGTCCTAGTACCAACCCTTATTCTTCTCATGTGGTCATGGTACTTAAGAAAGAAGGCTCTTGGCGCATGTGTCTTGATTTTCATGCCCTCAACAAACTCACCATCAAAGACAAATTTCCCATTCATGTCATTGCTGATCTCTTGGATGAATTAAGCAGTGCCCAATTCTTTACTAAACTTGATCTCCTTTCTGGCTACCACAAAATACGTATGAAAGAGGCCGACATTCCTAAGAGTGCCTTTCGAACTCATGAAGGCCACTATGAGTTCTTGGTCATGCTCCCTCCACTTTCGAGAGCCTCATGAATCATGTCGTCCATCATTTTCTCTGTCATTTTGTCTTAGTTTTATTTGATGATATTCTCATCTATAACAAAACATGAACAACCCATTTTTCCCATGTGGACCAAGTTCTTCATCTACTCTCTCAGCACTAACTTTTCCTCAAACAATCTAAATGTGCTTTTGGTGTCTCGGAAGTGGAGTACTTGGGTCCTATTGTTGGCAAGTATGGTGTTAGGGTGGATCTTAAGAAAATTGAAGCTATGAAGGATTGGCCTCGTCCCAATAATCTCAAGATCTTGTGTGGGTTTCTCAGTTTAACATGTTATTATTGCAAGTTTGTTAAGAATTATGGCACAATTGTGGCGCCTCTCATTACTCTCCTTAAAAATAATGCTTTCATTTGGAATCCAACAGTTAATCACTCCTTCCAAGCCTTGAAAGAGGCTATGTGCACTACTCTTGTCCTGGCCCTTCTCGACTTCAGAAATACCTTTGTACTGGAATGTGATGCTTCAGAGAAAGGAATTGGCACCATCCTTATGCAAGATGGTTGGCCTTTGGTGTTCACTAGAAAACAACTGTTGAAGCGTCATTTGGGCCAATCAATCTATGAAAAGGAAATGATGGCTATTTTGCATGTTGTCGATCTATGGCACCCTTATCTATTGGGGAAACGCTTCCAAATTAAGACAGATCATCAGAGCCTCAAGTATTTTCTGGAGCAACGAATTTCATCCCCGAAGCAACAGAAATGGGTGACCAAGCTATTTGGATATGGTTATGAGATCATTTACAAGAAATTCAAAGAGAATGTGGTTGCATACACTCTTTCAAGGAAATATGAAGATGGAGGGTGCCTCTTTTCTCTCTCCTTCATTGTACCATATTGGTTCCAAGTTGTTTGCCAAGAATGGCTGCAAGATCCCAAACTATCGCGTTTGATCCAACAATTGCAATACAATTCTCCAGTTTCTACAGAGTACTCTTGGAACAATGAAGAGCTTCGCTACAAAGGCCATCTGTGCTTAAGCAAACAGTCGTAACTTAAATCCACGGTGCTTTATGAGCTTCATGCTACACCCACAATTGGGCATTCAGGGTTTACCAAAACCTATGACAGGGTCAAACGTTCTTTTTTCTGGGATGGTATGAAGTAGGACGTCCACACCTTTGTAGCGGAATGTCATGTTTGTCAATGCAACAAGGGAGAAACAGTCAAATCCCTCGACACATTACAACTGCTTCCAATTCCACCTGCTATTTGGAGGGATATTTCTATGGATTTCATTTTTGTCTTACCTAAATTATGCAATAAATCCATCATCATGGTGTCCGTTGATCGTCTTTCCAAATATGCTCATTTATGTGCTCTTCAACACCCATTCACCACATCCACAGTGGCTCAATATTTCATGGATCATATCTTCAAGCTTCATGGCATGCCTCATTCCATTGTCTCTGACAAAGATCCCACTTTAACCGACAATTTTTGTCAAGAATTGTTCAGGCTATAGGTAACCCAATTGCAACTCAGCACAACCTATCATCCCTAGACTGATGGTCAAACTGAAGTTGTCAACAAGTGTTTGGAAACATATTTGAGATGTTTTTCATCTGAGAGGCAAAATATGGGCTCAATGGTTACCCCTAGATAAATGGTGGTATGACACTTCTTACCATATAGCTACTTGCATGACTCCTTTTGAAGCAGTATATGAACAAAAGCCACCTTCAGTTCTCTCATGTATGCCATGTGTCTCGAAGGTCCAGGTGGTTGACCAAACTCTTACAGTTCGAGAGGCTATTCTTCGTACCCTCAAAGAGAATTCGGTCATGACTCAGAATCACATGAAGAAACAAGCAGATCAAGTTTGCTTAGAACATCAATTTGTTGAAGGGGACTAGGTGTTTCTTCAACTGCAACTTTATAAGCAAACTTCACTCAAGGCTAACCATTGTCAGAAACTGGCGCCCAAATTTTATGGTCCTTATACAGTTCTCAAGTGCATGGTATAGGTGGCCTATCATTTAGCTTTGCCCAGTCATTCTAAACTCCATCCCCTTTTTCATGTTTCATGCTTAAAGAAGGTGATTGGAACTAAGTGCCAAACTCAAACCAGTCTTCCCGAGTTGGATGAAGAAGGATCCATCTGGTTGCAACCACAAGCAGTTTTGGACTAGTGTGAGTGTCATCTCCATCAGCACACCATTAAGGAAGTGTTAGTACAGTGGAAAGATACAACTCCAACAAATTCCACCTGGGAGCCAACTACCATTCTGCAACAATTTCCTCATCTCAAGACTTGAGGACAAGGTTGTTTTTAAGGGGTAGGGCATGTTAGGGACCTAACCTCCCGAATCCCTCATGTAGGTAGAATAATATATTTTCCATGTAATAAAGGTCGATATTAATAAGGCCTAGTAATAAGGAAGAATAAGTGAAATGTAAGAAGGCCTAATAGAAGCTTCCGCTTCTAGAAGATATTCCTCTAGATTGTTCTTTTGGTAGATAGATTTAGTATAAATAAGAGTCAAGGGCATGAGAAGTTTATGTCTTGAGAATTATTGTAATTGAGCATTGTTCTGCTGGAGGTTGCCCCCTCGAAGAAGCAAGTGAAAGTTGTTTCCTATCAATAAAGGTATTATTTTGGTGTTGTGGTTTCATAAATTGTGTTGTTCCACTGCTATTCTTTGCAATATTTTTGTTTTTTGCTATTATAATATATTCGGTACCTTACATTTTCCAGAGTTGGAAACGACACAACGAGGTAATATTTAATCAATATCAATGTGTTAAGAGCTTTTCCCAATATGATAGTTCACTAATATATGCAAATCTACACATGTAGATTGTTGTCTAGGTGCACAAAATGGAGCTTGATGTGGCATACTTATGCTAGCTATTAAATTATAAGGGAGGAGTCCCATGTACAATGAGCAAGGCATTGCTTACTACTTCACTCACACACTTGGCCTATTTTAAGCAATCCCAACACACAGAGACAATACCCTGCCATTAAGTTAGATGTATTGTTCGGACGCATGGGGAACATTGTCATAATTAGTGCTTGCCACCCTAGCATCAAAATGACAAGTTCCCTTCCCTCATCCTTACCATCTCAAACATACGGAAACCTCCAAAGTCCAAGCCATGTTAGTGGTTAAATCTGAAACCAACAATTAATAATAATAAGAATAATAAGAATCTAATTTTAAGGTCATGACCAAGCCATACACCAAATTGGTGTATGAGACCCCCTTGTTTGTGGGACAAGGGACCCCTCTGCCCAACGATTTGACGGGTAACGTCTACGGAGGTATACATACCCTACCCCCCTCTAGATTTGAACTTGTGACCTCTTAAGAAGAAACAAATGTCCTTAAACATTAGACTCACTCAGACTGTACATAAGTGACAACCCCTAAAAAAAACTGAAACAATCTCCCTATATTATTGAATCTGTAATTCTAATGAATTTGTAATTTATTTTATTGTAACCATTATATATTTTTGAGTTAATTAATCTCCCTATATTATTTTTATGTAATATTTATACTTTATTAATATTTTTATAAAGTAAATAATATTGTTTACCTTTTAATTTTAATAATTATCATTGGTAGTTGCTTAACAAACTATTTCTTTTATGAAATGGAAATAAAACATTTTATTAAAATAAACATAGAGTAAAGTAATGATGGTCCACCTTTATAAAATAAATGAAACATTTTAATAAAATAAACATAGTGCGAAGTAATGATGGTACACCTAAAACCTTATATTGAGGCTAAATTTTCTCACCTTTCCCCTCACGTGCCACGAGGAGTCATTCACTCATTGTATTTAACATAAAATAGAAATACAACAAAACTATATACTAATAAGATTTCGTTGTTTTATAATGGGTAGGTGTTGGTAGGTTTTTAGAAACATGGTTGTATTCCAGTCTATGTAGACTAAATATATAGTCAAAAGTTTTATATTATTCTAATCACCACCAATTGGAAGGAGACCACCAGGGTGGGAGGGGAAGGCATTAATAGAGAATATTAGAAGGAGAGAAGAACGATATGAAGTTTTGTAAATTTGAACTAATTGTAAGAAGAGTGATAATGACGTTTTGTTGATGTTTGTAGTATCGGGCAAGTACTTTTGCATAGGTATAAGTGTCTAGACGTGTGAAAGTCGTCCAAAGCCTTTAACCTCAGTTATTAACTTTAATTAAATGAATTATTAAAGTAAAGTGTTTTTTATAATTAAAGTGAGTTTAATTTAATGAACTGATAAGGTTATTAGCATTAGTGAACTAAATGAATATTAGTCATTGATCTCAAGTGGGGTGAGATTTAATCTCAACAGTTAATCACTTTGGAGATCAGGGTTATGTTTGGTTCGATCATAACTCAAGATTATAAAAGCAAGGCTAGGTGAAGGGGAAAGATATCCACATGAAGAGTGGATCAATCCACTTGAAGAGCAGAGAAGGACTTTTGCTCAAATGCATGAGTCACAAAGGACTGTGACTCAAGGACAATAGCAAAGAAAGAATTTTGCTCAAGTGCTTGAGTCATGAAGAACTGTGATTCAAGGGATCTCACCAAAGGTGAAGAAGGACTTTCATCTAGTGATCAAGTCCAAAGAAGGAAAGCGCAGGTAGTGTCGCAAGGAGAAGAAAACCCAACAACGAGAAATCGAAGGACAAATTTCTAGGGAGTAGATTTGAGGTACCACCGGATAGATCTAGTAGATATGAGGTACCAACTAACAAATCTAGCATACATGAGGTACTAGTGGATAGATCTAGCAGATATGAGGTACCAAAAGACAGATCCAGTGCAGATCTAAGGTACAAACAGGTAAATCTAACAGATCTGAGGTACCAACAGACATATCTAGTGCATATCTAAGGTATCAACAGGTAGATCTAACAGATCTAAGGTACCAACAGGCAGATCTTGCAGATCTGAGGACCAACAGGTAGATCTAGTGCATATATGAGTGTCCAGTGGGCAGATCTAGGCAGATCGGGAAATGGGTTTATTCAAGACCAGAGTTGTCAGGTTTGCTATAATTTATATTTTTCCTCAATGGGCCATTTTCCTAGTAGGGGATCCCCTGTAAGCTTGGAGTCATTATTAATGAAAAGTTGATTTGAAGGGAAAAATTTATGTGTGCATGTGTGAAGTTTGGTTTCCAAATTGCTTATGTTGTTTTATTTATTTCTAGCCATTATATTTTATTCTTTATGTTGTAATTTAATTATCAGCAAGGAAAAACAAAAGGTAATAATTTGTCTAGGTGTTGGGAATTGAGATTTCAACAAGTTTGTAGATTGCTTAATACATGTATATGTTTTGTCATGTAGTAAAACATAATAGCAATAGTTTAGCCTTGTAATACAAAAGTAATGCTTGATGAAGAAGACTAGTAGAAAGAGTTACATAATATACAACAAGTTGAAGAAGACTCACAGTAATGAGTGGGGACAAGAAATGAGTTGGAGAATATGCAACAAGTTGAATAATATGATGAGGGATTTTTAGATAGGATCCACCCCCATAGCCACCACTAATGCATGGCACATGTGTAGGGAAGCATTGAATGCCCGTAATTTCTGAAGCAACTACTAGGGTGGGATCGATGCCATGGAGCTTGGGTAGAATGAAGCTTCTAGACAAATCACTGCCACTCTTTCCAGGTCTCAATGTTGTTTACCTACCCTCCTTCACCAATCCCTCCAACCGAACACACTCTGATTCGGATTATTTTCGGCACAAAATGAGAGCGGTGATATAATAAAAAAAATGCACAGAGATATCGCGTATATCCAATAATATAACAGAAATATATCAGATATGCAACCATAAACATAGATATACAGTAATACGTGATTTCTATAAATGAAAGAAATGTACAGAGATTGTAAAAATACAGAGTGAAAGACTCGCTGGAATGGTGGCAACTTATCTCTGAGAAGAGATGTGACGGCTACTCGCATTCACAAGAAGATGATTACAATGAGGCTCTAAAGGCCTTTTTACAATAAACAGGAATGCCAAAAACCCTAAACATCCAAAAACCTAACCCTAGGAGATGAAGCGCCAAAAGTCATGTGGGTCCCGTTTGGGTAATTTAGTACATCAACTTCCCGGGGGTCGTAACTTTTGCATACAATCTCTGTTTTAGGCGTATGATAGCTCGTTGGAAAGGTATCATCGAGGAAATTCATTTTGGGGGCTCAATTATTCCTTTGACTATAAATGAGAACCTCAATCTCGAAAAACCTTCATTTTGGCCCTCAAAATGGCCCCGAGAGTTAAAACCTACTAAAAATAGTAAATTGTCAAAATTGCCATAAAACTGTTTTGAGCTAGTCGGAAAAGGTGGGTGGCCACTGATATCCACCTGGATCATTCCTCCCTCCTTAGGAAGCAATGGTCTCCATTGCGTAGAGTTCCCGGGGGAGAGGGAAAAGCATTTGCTGGATCTGCATCTTGGTGAGCTGCTGTATTGCTGGAGATGTCACGCTGCTTAGTTTGTGGAAGTCTGTCATGAACCTGTTGAAGTTGAGGTTGTTCAACAAGTCGAGCTACATGAGAGGAAGGTGTGCAGAAGGAATCTTTGTGCTTTGTTTCAACCTTGTCGACTTGCTTCTGTTGGATAAAAGGTGCAAGGGGCGAGCCTGTAGTGGTTGCAGTGTCCTTTTGTTCCCCTTTTGAACAAATTGTGAAGAAGCTGAATTTTGCAATATGAGATACTACCTTGCGACACTTTTTAGGTGGAACAATAGTTGGAACTACCTCTGGTATTATGTAGAGATGACCCCCCAAAGTAACAATGACACTACGGGGTCAAGACTCATAAACAACATGGCGTCTCCACATATATGGTTGGTCCAAGAGAACATCATAGACATCCAGTGGGGAAACATTACATAATACCTCATCCTTGAAGGGTTGGATGTCGTATGACAATCGACACTGTTGGCTGACATAGAGATCTCGTCCTTGCCGAAGCCACCCGATGTTGTATGGTTGCGGGTGTGGTGTTGTCGACGATCCCAACTGTTTGACAACCTCTGCTGAGATGAGGTTTTTCTGGCTTCCGCTATCAACAATAAAATGCAACGGGGTCCCCTTCACCCACATCTGTGAATGAAAAAGACGATCCCCTTCTTCAGGATCTGTGGGTTCTTCTGGTTGAATTGATGCGGTCACGACAATAGTAGCAGGGTCTGCGTCAATGATCTGTCCTTTACCAGTATTTTTAGAATCAGATTCTGAATCAAGGTTTGGATCCTTGTCTTTGATCTCGGCCACCAATGACTGTTTTGAGCGACATTCATCGGTGTTGTGCTAGGAGCTTTTGTGGAACTCGTAATTTTCCAGTGTCCTTCTTTGTCTTCACGTGACCCTTCTTTTTCTGTGTCTTGGACTGGTTTTTGGGAGACTATTTGTTAGGGCTATCTTTGTCATACTTTGGTTGTTGCAGATTTACAATCCTAAACTCCCATTTGTTCTGGTGCTTAAATTTCTGCTCAATTTTAACAACATATCGATAAGCAACATCGAGTGATGAGATGTCCAGAAAATCCATTTCAGTCTGGATGTATCTATGTAGAGCTCCACGATATTTCAGAACCAAATGTCGCTCGAAGTCTTTGATACCTAGCTTGGTGCGCAAGTTATGGAAGGTATTGGTGAACTCCGGAACTGCTTGGCCCCTCTCTTGCCACAATGTGGTCCATTTCATGTATTAGTCCTCATAGTTGCCAATAGGGTAATACTGTTCCTTTACCGCATCCACAAAAAAATCCCAAGTGGGATCGACCCCATATATTCCAGACTCCTTTATGGAACTTTGCTCCCAGTAAGTTTCCCACTAATGTTTGACATGAGGGAGAGCTTTAAGGAGTGTGAAGGTGATCTTTTCTTTGTTGGAAAAATTGTGAACAGAGAAATAACCTTCTAGAAGAGTTAACCATTTTTCTAG
>CBVK0101466176.1:0-12165 GCA_900067695.1 Picea abies | reverse complement strand
TCGGCATTCCTGCTGAACCGCTCTTCCGATCTCACTATACTGAGCTATTCAGAAAATGAAAACAGAAAATTCCTTCGCTGAAATAACTGCTGAGAAAATTGTATAAACATCAATGGTATATTTCTGAAATTTATATCTGTGTTGGCAAAAGTCTGTTGTTTGAAAGAAGATGACTGATTTTGATCTCTGAGTAAAGCTTGTCATGATCATCTATTATCTTTTTACACTGTCCCTATTCCTTAAGGGAATGACTCAGAAGATGTCTCCCTGCCTTAGGAAGTCATTTTTGTAAGTGAAACATCTCTGGATCTTAATAAAGGACAGTTCTAAAAAATTCTGATGAGGTCTAAAAAAATATGTTAAAATGTCATGATTTTCAGTGTCACCCCACTCAACTATATATCTTTGAAAAACAAAAAAAAATAAATTATTAATAGAGTTGTGGGAAGCGCTTGTAAACCCGTCAGGATGCTGAACAAGTCTACTAGCAGCGGGTAAATGCATGCATGACGCCAAGACAACTTCGTCGGGGTACTGAACAGGTCCACTGGCAGCGAAGCAATGTCGGGTATATGAAAATTTGCAAATAAGAAACCTCTTAATGTCCTCTATTCTGATCTAGAACTTCTTGGCAGCATACAGATATCAAAGTGGGTTAAATGACAACCCTGTCGAGGCTATGGACGCCTGCTAGCAGCAATGGATCTGTCAACAGTATTGAGGATTTTATCTTTAATATCGTGGCTCTCTTAGCTTAAGACTGTTATCTGTTTTCCTCTTTTAAAACACTGCTGGAATAGTTGGTTAATGATGATGTTTATACGATTTTCTGGTTGTTGTTTGAGTTGGAATTATCTTTGTTGTCCTAATCTGAATTTGCTTTTTTGGCAGAGATAACTACTTCTACCAGTGTGTTACCATTGTTGGCAGCCAATTCACATTTTTTCACTGTCTCATAAGCGGCCTACACCAGTGTTTTGCAAACCTTAATTTTTTGTCGCAATTCTCAAATGAAACGACACTTTTATTTTTGCATTATTTGCACACTTGCCTTCATTTTTGTTTTTACGACTGTAAGCTTGAAAACTTGGTCTTTCGAAGTCGCATTAAAATCATTATTGAATTGTCGTTACCCTTCTTGTCGATATGCCCATTGCGTTTACATTTTACTTATCATTATGCAGTTTTACTTATCATTATGCAGTTGGAAAAACTTTTTGATCTGTACTCATTGGAAATTATTTGATTGATTATGTAATTTCGTTTCATGAGTAATTGAGGTTGTGATGCATTGGTAATTGGATTTATATGTTCTTTGATTTGATCTACTTGACCATTGGTTTCATAAAAATACATAGGTGTTATGGTTAAACCCTTGATATATATCATTTAATATGACACCTAGTTCATGTTATCAAAATGCATTGGTGCATTGGTCCAACACTTGGTATTGGTTTCGATTTGTATGTTTGGTTTTGAAACTGTGGAATAATGTTTGATTGTGTGCATGGTTTATCCACTTACCAAAGGTTTCAATTAATTGATTGAAATGGCATAGTTACAACACATGTGCGTTGCGATTTGTATAGTTGAAAGCGTCGATGGTTGTACCATTGGTAATGACTATTCTGCATGGCCAGCAAATAGCTCCACCACCTTCGCACAATGTCATTAATGTTGCTCCTATCCCTGTTTCACCTCTGTTAGCTCAGGTAAGCCTTCGGATGTTTTGTTCCTGTGTATGCTGCATTCAAACCCTGGCTCGTTCACCGTGTGCTCTTCCTTATGGCACCAGTGATGCAAATTGAGCCAAACGGTAGCCAAGCCTTGCTACTATTTGATAATGCACGGAAAGACTTAGAGGATAGCGGTTGGCTCACGTTTGTACAGCGGTTTGAGGGTTTTAATCTATTTGTTGCACAACAGTTCGCCCTGACTTTTGATGGTTGTAGGGCCAAGGTAGGTGACATTCAACTTGAAATCAATGAAGAGTTCATTAGCTCTGCCACCAGGTTAGCAGCCATGGGCCAGCGATGGTTCAAAAACTCTAAAGTTGAGGAGGTGCCACGGCCACTACTATTCGTCTCATGAAAGGTCACATCCTGTGACAGAGGTATACCCATTTCCACGCTTAAACCAAAATGGCATGATTTTTTGATGGTGGTTAAACAATTCGTGACTTGTGAGGGTCGATACGGACTGGATTTTCTTTATCACCTTCGACTATTAATGAATTTTATGGGTTATCCATTGAATATGCCTTTTTATTTCCAGCGAAGTCTTTATAAATGGCTAAGAGGTTTAAAAGAGAAAAGGTCGATAGTATCTTGTTCCACCACGGCCTAATCAAACTCATCGTTGTTCATCACTTAAATCTTCACGGTGATAACTGGCAAGCTTTTATCTCTCGAATGGTTTTTCTGAGGCAGAGCCTGTCCAAGTTGAAAAGCCTATGGTTAGTGAAACCAAGGTCGAGCCACCCATGCCTTTCCATGCCCTTCTACCCTCTCCTAAACCCTCGGCCAACCCTGATATTGACTTACCCGACGTCTTAGTAAACAAGGTTGAGGCTATAAAAAAGCGTCTGAGCAAAAAGGTCAAGGGAAACCCTACTATCGATGGCAAAGGTAAAAAGAATGCTCGTCTTATCTCGAGAATGGCTAGGAATAAACCTAAACCTAATGTTGAGCAGAAGACCATAGTCCTCAGTGAAGACTCGGACTCTGACATTGAACGCTTCCTAGCTAGTGAGTACCCTTACTCCCAAGGTCTGTGCTCCGAGCCACCCTATGACTTCGTTTCTAATTTACCCCCTTGCCTAAGGAACAATCCTAGCTACCCTGGGATCAAGCTACCCAACGAGACCCTCGGCAATTTAACCAAACCCTCACCTGCATTTTCGAAGCCCGGACAGTCGTCATGTGAACAATGTGATGTGTGGTTGGAACGATACTATATAGACGTTCCCTTAGTTCAATCGAAAATCAAAGCGTTGGAAAGCCAAGTTACAGTGTTGACAAGCCAAAGGGACCAGCTTCAAGCAAATGATAGGAAGCATAAAACCACTAGTTCCATCGTTTTTAGGAATGTCGAATCGGCTACAACCATCATCAATTCCAAAATGTCATGATCAAGTTGTCTGCTCGTCATCCAGGTATGAATTTAGGTATCAATTTCATTCTGTGAATTGCTAGGATTAATATAATGATTTGAGTTTGGTTTTCAAATAGCTCTGTCTATTGTTTAAAATGACTATGTTATAGCCATATCGAAAATGGTTATGTTGTTCATCCTATACATTGTTTTCGTTTTGCTAAAATTAAATGAGGTTATGATTTGATTAAATGATTTGGCCGTGCCTAGTTTAGTAATTGATTGGTTTTCATTTGTTTTGATTCGTTTGACTTTTGGTGTGAGTTAACGAAATCAATGGTTTTCTTTCGCTTGGATTTTGTTTGTATATGACCTGTATAGGAGATTTTTATGCTAAAATTAGAGCACGATCATGTTTTGGTTTGGTATGATTTCGTTATGGTTGGATTATATTGGCTTTGATTTAGTTTGTATGCTGTGATTTTGGAACGACTTCGTGAGTTTGAATTGATGTGATGTAATCTTCTAAATCAGGAATACAACTCTGATCGACTCCGATTTGGAAAGAACGACTCTATTTTGTATGGAAACGATATTCTCATTTAAGCCTGTGCAAAAGATATCTACGCCCGAATCATGGGATTATTTTGATTCACAACGACTATGTCAAACTTAAATTGTTTGATTCGCTCTTGTTTTGATTGGATTGTTGCGTATCTGGAGTTAGCATGATTATTTTTATGAGCTAGATTCGTATCAAAAATAGACTTGATGTTGCTCTGTTTGATTTTAGTTTTCAAAACGAGTTTGTTAACTCATTTCGACATATGTTATCCCTGTTGAATTTGTACGAGAAAATTCAGTTAATAGTTCATTTTGAAATGAATTCGACTAATAATTCGTTGAATGTTAATCAAATTTGTCTGCCCCAATTAGCAATAAAAAACGATTGGACAACTCTTACACACCCTGTTATCAACCGATTGATCCTGTTATGATTTCATTTGAGTTAATTTACACACCAGTTTTGATTTGATTCGCTAATGACATGGATCGTGGGTTTATTTTAATACAATTATATCAGTTTGAGAAAATGATATTGTATGGATTTGATCGTGTTTCCTGTTGATGAGGCAGCATAAATGATTGCCTATGATTTGTTTAACTGTATCGATTTAAATTTGATATGAAACGATTTCATTACTGTTCGATACGATTTTGCATACCTGAATTGGTAATGAATTAAACAGAGTGTAGCTATTTAGTTTATCATTCAATTTAGCTTGTTCAATTTACATACAAGTGTTGATTTGAATGAGGCTTTTGGTAATCAAATATATTTTAATAGTTTGAATGTATTTTCAAATATTTGAATTGATTTTAATGCTAATTCTATGTCTGATTTAGACCAGCTACAGAATCTCAAGATTCTGTAGCTAGTCTATAGAATTAGATTTTCATCATTTTCATTAACAAAATATCCTCCTAACTTGTCCATTTTTTACCTCTTTCAGGTACATCCAAATTGCATTAGACATGCTGCGGCAGTCTAGGAGATATTTGTGTGATACAATTTTATTTTAGTTTGTTTAGTCAAACTTGGGATATTTTCCCAAATTTATGTAAACAGTTTTGATAACTTCCACAGGGATGTTTTACCCTGTGGAAGGTCTTTAAATACTTATTATTTTTTTTAATAAGGAGCATCTTCACTTGTGGGAGAACCAGGCTATGGATTTCTAATACAAACTGAGACGAGAGTTGATGTTATTGCTACAGCTTTCGCTTCCGATATATCAATGTTTTGTTTCATGTTTTATGCATGTCACTTTGCATTTGATTATAGACTA
The DNA here is from genome assembly GCA_900067695.1 of Picea abies. Lineage (NCBI taxonomy): Eukaryota > Viridiplantae > Streptophyta > Pinopsida > Pinales > Pinaceae > Picea > Picea abies. The sequence goes on along the minus strand of CBVK0101466176.1, from coordinate 7,222 downwards.
CTTTAGCTATCATAATCTATTGCAGGATGATATGATTTGATTAATGTGCTATCCATAACCTGATCTCTTTCATTATTTTTAAAAGTACAACAATTACTTTGTTTAAGTTAATGAATCACAGATTTCTCTTCTTCGTTAACTGAATCGTTACGTATAGATCTTTGCATGCAGGTTTATCTAACTGTGAAGATTTATAAATCATTTGGTTGTTGTAATTTTTATGACTTGTTTGTCCTGTAATCATATTTGAAGAGAACTGCAGCTTTTGTTTATGAGAAGCTCCTAGATAATTCGGTGCGGGTTTCCTCCCTCCGATCAGCGAAGACAATCATTACACACAGGACGCACCTGGAGCGTTCCTTCAAGTCAGTTTGTTTTTTATTTAATAGGTAGTTTGTTAGTATAATTTAAGTAGTTTAGTTAGATATATGTTTAGTTAGATTTGTAGTTAAAGTTAGTATATTAGTTGTTTAGTTTAGTTAGTTTTTGTTTTATTTCTTGTTCATAAAATTATAAAATCAACAAAAAACATCTCTCTCTGTCTTAAGGCAAAACACAAATCAGTTTTTCAGGTTTTCATTCAAATCTGTAAATTGTTAATATTGTACATTTTGTGAATAAGATTTTTTTCAGTTAGTAGTTAGATATTTGATTTCTTATAGTTAGTATAGTATTAGATAGTAGATTGTACATATATATAGAATAGTTAGATTAGTTTATTAGTTTGTTTTATTTCTTTTTAGTTAGATTAGTTTAGTTTGTTTTAATAGTTATTTTTAGTTAGATTAGTTAGTTTAGAGTAGTTTTCTTTTGTTTGTTTTTTTAGGACCTTAGATCAGCTAATGGAGCCGCTAAACTCATCAGGGTGGTTCATCCCAAACTGCTTGGGTTATTAGACAACCCCGAACCGGTTCCACTCTCCCAGTTGACGGACGGTCATGTTCGCCCGTCAACATAACTATAATCCAAACTATAATCCACTTTTTCAGGAGTAGCATGAATCTCACGTAAATCGGTCATATTTTCAGAGGTAGTATAAGTTTGGCACAATAAAAGTTTCATGTATTTCAGTATTCTTATCCGACGAGTTTTACCCCATTTTAAACCAACCCAAACATTCAGAAAATCAATCAAAGTTCTGAATTGATGAGACTTGCTCTCAAATTAACCCACTCCCTTCACTTCAAAATATCAGATAATACTTACTATATACTTATATGATATTAGATTTTGAGAGTGTAACGATACTCATTAGAACAATACCCAACAATTATTAAGCTATAACTATGACCCACGCATTTGAACTATTTCACTTCACAATATTTATTATATTTTGTATTGAATTTAAATGATGGAAAGATACTAATACCTAACAAGTAGGCTATAACTATGGCCCCACGCATGCAAGGATTTGAAGTACTTCAGAGCATAAATGCAAGGATTTGAAGTACTTCAGAGCATAAATCCAATGCTACTATTTCATTGTTCAGTATGTGTTCAGATAAACGAATTGAATTACTCTGTCAACACTACATAGTTGGTGACAAGTGACCCCAACTCCGACCTCGGAAAAATTGTGTTCCAACATGATACTGTTATTAAGAGTATGTACGTCGTCCTATGTCCTTCGCTTTATCACCTTTGTACGTAGCCGTGTAAAAAGGGAACATAATATTCAAACGCTGAAAGTGCTTCACAACGTTTGACAAATCCAAATCCATGACAACTTTCATACCCTTCTCCTCATTGTGCCATCCACATCACATCTTGTTTTTTTAATAACTACTTGTAAATACATCTTTTTGTCACATTCCTTCTTTACATACTCTTCCACAAAATTTTAAAAAATAGCAAGTAATCACTTACTCTTTTAAGTTTCAATAAATCAATTTGATCTTAGGGAAGTTAATAATAATCATTATCATCATTTATCTTCATTGATGCAAGACTTCTTTACTACCATCTGCACGAATTACGAATTATCTAATACCTGATATCAAGAGAGGCTCCTTTACTCAAAAAGAATTACACAAACGATTATTCAATTGCATGGAATTTTAGGTAACACTTAAAAAAACAAACGAACGAAAAAAATAATTATTCCATATTATCACGTTGAACTTACATAGATAATTCCTTTGGTATAATTTATTTATTTGGGAAGAACAGACAACAAGATCAACAACTTTTGGAATAACCATCTGAATAAGCGTTTTTTGAATATGGGACTCGATCCCTCCATGCACCCATAGGAGAATCCATTTCCACTGCTCCAGAAGGATCCGAGGCCTTAGCCCTCACAAGGCACCGACACATTGGAAAAATGCAAGACTCGAAGCACAAGCTAGGCTCTCTAGAGATTTACTGTTGATGCCCTCTAATTCTACCATTGGTTACCACAACAATAATAATACAGTGGAAAATGCCACAATGCCTAATGATAATCCGCCCGCTGATTATTTCTTAAAGATATGGAATTCAGAATTTGGTAAGGTATTCAGGGGAATCATCATCTCAGTGGAGGAGGAGACCATCATGTTTTATCGTCTGAAATTACTCTGAGTTCGGTTTCTCCCTTGAGTTGTGCTCCTACCCAAAATAGTTGTGATGAGTCCTTGAACCAAAATGATAAACATAATGACAATGGTTCCCAACAGTGCACTTCTAGATCATTTGAATGGATTGGGGACTACAATGTGAAAACCCTCGAAGTATATTCATGTTTTACTAATATGACCATGGGCGAGACAGAAGATAAGGCCCCAAGGAATTAGATTTTTCTGACTTTCTTATGGATTTCCCTAATAATGATTACAACATTAATAGACATATTTCTGACTTTCTTATGGATTTCCCTGGCTCTCTAGAGACATATTTATATAAACTTTATTATAAATTTCATGATCAGTATTATCTTAACTAATAATAAATTTCATTATAAAACCCATGAAGCATTGCAAACCTATTTATTGGAGGCAACTAATTATTTCTACTAGTAATGTGAAATTTTAACAGAACCAGAAGTTGATTAGTTAAAATTTAAATAAATACAATGTTGTGCAACTGAAGCATAAAATAACCAGATTTCAATGACACAAATTACAACACAGAGACAACAACAATCACACAAATTTAACACAACAATTTTCTGTGGTAAAACACAAATTTAACACAATGATTTTATGTGGTAAAACTCTATACAGTGAAACATCCATGGGACAATGATATTTTGTTTATTTATCATTCAAGGGAGATATTACATCAGCCAAACCATGTTGACACACACTCAAACTCTCTTTGCCTCTCGGCTTTACATGGATTTATAACAACTCTTCACAATTTATAAACTAATTACTTTAATGTGGATCCCAAAAAATGGGTGTATTGTTTCAACAAGAAAATGATTTAAAGGACCTACTAAATCTGCTACAATCCACAAAATCATGGGAAATTGGTTGGCATATCTCAACAATCTCCACCTTGACAATAATTTACATGAATATCATGTCCAGTTCATTCATCACCTATGTTGCAAGCCAAGAGAAGCCAAGCAACACTGTAACTTCTCTAATAACACTGGCTTTGTGAACACATCTATACATTTTGTTTGAGTATGGATTTTCGTAGGGATCACTCCACCTCCAACACGTCTTCCAAAATTATGCTTTCGACATATGTTAAGGTAGATCTCTTATTATCCAAAACACCCGCAGAATTTAAATTACAATTATCACAGACTAAACCATTGAAACCATTATAGGTGACACTTGCGCCTCTAAAACTCTAAAGCACCTATTTCACTGCTCCACTTGAATTTTCCATGTGTCTGGTGTGAAATATGGTCTTAACTATTTCATCGCATCCAACAAACCTCCTATTGTAATGGCACACAGTATACTAGACATAACCTTTTCTTCTATATAAACAAGACCTAAACTTGAAGAAAACTTATCATGGAAAGAAACAAGGATATTAACAGGTTTCACAATGTTCATACTGAATTTCATCAATATCAATTTCTGTTGTTCTAACCACAAATTACCATGTATTCCGTCTATGTGTACTTTCGTGCTCAATTTTTTTTTTTTGCTCCTTGATCCTTCATCTGAAATGTCATGTCCAACTAAGCCTTTATCTCACTGATCTCAACCATGCTTCATCTTGCAACGAGAATATCATCAACAAATCACATCATGATAATGAATGTACTATTTATAGTATAGTCATACTTACCCCTTGAAAAATTTTGGCTCACCATGAAGGAATCAAACCTCTTGTACAATTTCCTAGCTACCATTAGGCCATACAATGAATCCTCTAACATGCAAACAAATCTTCTGTTGCGATCTCAAACTAAACCTTCTTGTTGTTCCATACATACTATATCTCTGTTAATGACGATCTAGTGGGCAGTAGGATCCCACACATTACATCTCTTTACACCATCATAACTTGCAGAGATATAAAAGAAGAAAGAATTTAGAAACAAAGATTCTAAGTCTCGAAGTGATTTACAACTTACCAGTACCTGCAATTCTTTCTTGCTCATATGACCTTGTTGCTTCTTCCATAAACAATAAGATACATCTACCACCTCAGATGCAACTTTAGTACTACCTTCCATATTATAAAGGTTATCAACCTTTGTTTCATTCATCACTACTAAACTGCCTTTCGACACTTTGAGTGCTCCACCTTGATCTATATACTTATACCCACCAGAATCCAAAACCCCTAATGAAATCAAATTTAATTAAGCTCAGGTACATATCTAACATCCGTTAGTTCTCTAATAATACTATGGAACATCCTAATTCTAATACTACCAACCCTAACAATTTTTCATGGAATACCATTTCCCATAAACACTACATCCTCATCAATAGATTGGTAAGAAATAGACCACCTTCTGTGTGAGCACATGTGGTCGGAGGCACCAAAACCCAACTATCATTCTTCCTGATATCGTAAGCTACTAGAAACAAATAAAACTTCATTAGTTGAAAGTGAATTTGTTGCAGCCAAATTTATTTATTTCGTAGAGTTCTCCTCAGATTCTTTTCTTTTCCAACAATTTTTCTTGAGATGCCTTGTTTTTCCATAGTACCAACATTTTTCTTTACCCTTTCTGCCTCTTGACTTAGATCATGAAGAATTTCTCTGATTCTTCTCTCTTTCTTTGGGTCGACCTCTGACCAGTGTTAGCTCTGGAGTTAAGGTTTCTTGACTAGATTTTCTTCTCATCTCCTAAGACAACAAAGCTCCCACAAAAGAATCATAATAGAGGTGACTAAACTATCCCAAGACTCAGGAAACAAACAAAATAGTGTAATAGTCTTATCTTCATCTTTGAGTTTAACTTCCATACTAGTCAATTGAACAATAAGGGTATTAAAGGTATTTAAATGGTCAACAACTCTCATACCTTGTTTCATTCACAAACTGTATAATTGTTTCTTCAAGAATACTCTGCTCGTCAAGGACTTCGTCATATACAAAATTTTCATCTTGCTCCATAAGCCTACTATTGTATCCTCTCCTACGATATTAAATGGAACTTCATCTACCAGAGATAGACGAATGGTACTGAGTTCTTTTGCATCGAGTTCTTACCATTCCTTGTTCGTCATGGCTACTGATTTTTTTGACTTGCTCGCCAATACTTTTTGAAACCCTTATTGCACCAGTTTATCCCGCATCTTGAACTTCCACCTTAAAATAACTTTATAAAATAAAAACCTTATATCTCCACTTAATTAAAAAAAAAGTTGCATAGGATGCGTCCCTCTTTGGACGCTCCAGATGCCAAATACAGGCGCGTCTCAGACCCAAAAAAATTAATTTATGAAGTGTGGGAGCGGGGGATGCTCCCGCCACACTCTATAGGGAGCGTCTGAGTTTAAAAAATAATTCCAATTGCTAATTTGAACTCCCCTTTCAATGCTCCACTTGCTTGGTGCACTTGCTCTGATACCACGTGTTGTGCAATGGAAGCATAAAATAACTAGACTTTAATGGCACAAAGACAACAATAATCACACAAGTTTAACATAATAATATTACATGGTAAAACTCTATACAAGGAAACATTCACGGGATAATAATATGCAATTTATTTATCACTCAAGGGAGATATTACATCATCTAAATCAAGCTTACACACACTCAACCTCTTTTTGCCTCTCGGATTTACATGGATTTATAGGAGCTCTTCACAGTTTATAAAACTAATTATACTAATGTGGATACCAAAAATAGATGAATTGTTTTAACAAGAAACCGATTTAAAAGAACCACTAAATCTACTACAATCCACAAAATCATGAAAAATTAATTGACATATCTCAACATACAATTCATACTGCAATATAATCTTCATTTCCCTAATTGGTCATTATTTACCTTAGGCAAATTTTATAAGCAATTTATTATTTTGAAAATCTATTTATTCTTTTGAAAATCTGTATAGTGTATCACCCCCTCATTTACAACGTCATTCTCGAAACAAATGTTGAAATATTGAGGGGGATTTTGAAGATATAATTTTATTCAACCACTTATGAATAATAAAGCAATATTTCTTCGAAGTTTTTTTAAAGATTTTGTATGTTTGTTGAAATGTTGAGGGGGATTTTGAAGATATAATTTTATTCAACCCCTTATGAATAATAAAGAAATGTTTCTTCGAAGGTTTGTTGTTTATCATTTTTATTTTTATTTTTGGTAAAAAGTTTTATTATATTTATTTTTTATTATATTTATTGTTTATATTATATAATATTAGTGAATTTGTTTATTAAATTTAGTTTATCAATATATAATTTGAGTGGGTTTAATGGTTAAAAGTATGTGTTTCTTCCTTGAAATTATAAGTTCAAAAATAATGAGAAAAGTATGAAAAAAAGGTTCAAAATAAAATGTTTAAACCAAACTCTATAAAAGTATTTGATCCATTTTCGTGTAATTATTTATGTTAAAAATTTATTTATTATATTTAGAATATGATTAGTTATTGAAATCAAATATTATGTGGAAATTTATTGCTTAATAATTTTTTAAGCATAAATAAGAATTATCATATATGAAAGTAACACTTTTTTTAAAAGCATAAATATATTTAACATCCTAAAAAAGTAGTAATGCATTTTAATTATACAATCTCAATAATTAATTTGCAATTTCAATAATTTTTCTAAATTTATAACCAGATTTTAGGTAAACT
>CBVK0101466172.1:0-16910 GCA_900067695.1 Picea abies | reverse complement strand
TCTAACCCCCTAGTAGATCAATAGCTTGCATGTATTGTTTTGGTCTTATTTGCAGGAAAAGCTTTGTGGAAAGAGCAGTAGCAAGGAGACAACAACTCAACGGAGGATCTACTTCGACCTTCAGTAAAAAAGGTTAGTTCATTCTTCCTATGCATGTCTGAGAAAAGGGGTTGAGATTTTGGGTAGAAGGTTAAAGGTTAAATCTGAAGGGTCATGATTTGCGTATAGGCTTAGAACCCTAGCTTATTGGTCCGTAGGGTAGATTACCCCACAACATGAAGTCTAGATGGAAATTCAAAGGAGACATAGACATCAAAATGGGAACGAAAGGATTCTTTATGATAATTTTCACATGCTTTGATAATAGGAATAATTTTTTTGATGAAAGCCCATATTTTTTTAACTTTGTAGGGTTACACCTAAGATACTAGACATAGCATTTTTCCCTTGAGAAAGAATATTTTACATCAATTCCCATCTCGATCAGATTATACTCATTACCTCAGGAATTTTGGCACCCTGAAACCTTGGAGGGAATCGATAAAACCTTGGGATCCTTTGTGAAAATGTCAGAAATTATGAAGACGACAAAATATATGTCTTATGCCAGGATTTGTGTTTACATGAACATGGTCAGAGCCCTACCAAAATCCATAGTTATCTCCTTTCAGGACGATGACTGGACCCAAACCATAGATTATGAACACATTCCTTTTAGATGTAGGAAGTGCCATGAACAAAAACATCTATTTCGGGAGTGCCCCCATAATGAAAATCTCACAATAAACAAAGATAAAGAGGAAAAGGATGGATAGGAATTCGTCAAGATCCCTAATAAAATAAAGAAGGGGAAAAAATCCAACAAAACCCTGGGAGAAACCTCTAAAAAATATTCTAACCGTTTCTAGGTTCTAGCAACAGAAGAACACCAGAGAAAAATATAAAAGAATCAGCTCCAATTTCGGATGGTCCCAAACAAATGAAATATATGGGGGGGGGGAATATGAGGAGATTCAGAAGTGTCACTGCATAGAGTAGAGCAGTATTATCTCCCCAATCCTGGAAGGGGAAATTATAATGCAAGAGATGAAGGATACCAAAGGATCATAGGAGGACATAGAGGGGGAGGATGAGGCCCAAAATATGGATCTAGAGGATACATAAGTGGATATCAAAGCCCTTATTGAAGTTCATGGAGAACAAGAGATAAACACTATGCAAGTAGGCCAACTTCAAAAACTACATCGAGAATTAAAAAAAGGGAAAGAAAGAGGAAGCAATCAGGAGAATCCGAAAACATCCTCAGGAAACCTGGGCATTAATACCAATCCTCTTAAGAAACAAAAAAAATCAAGTGGGGAGGAAAAAATAAGAGGATGCAAACCTCATAAGCAAGTCCTGGAGGAAACAAGATCCCTTGTGATAGATTTTGTTGAAGTCTTGGGACTCCCAGATAAGTACTTTAATTCCAAAACCAAATGTTGATAATGAAGACTTTGTATTGGAACATGTGAGGTCTGAATGCTCCATTCGAACACAAAATTCTTAAGAAGAAATTATCCCACGAAAAAATAGATTTCCTAATGCTACAAGAAACAAATTCGATAGGGACTCCATGAAAAAAATAGGAAAGAAAATATGGAAAAATTGTGAAGTGGAATGTATAGAGGCGGAAGGGGATTCTGGAGGACTGATGATCCTATGGGATTTGAGAAACATCAAAATAGAAGTACCATTGAAACTCCCTAGAATCCTCATGGTGCATTTTCAAAACCTGGGTTTAGGTGAACAGGGATACATATCAAATGTGTATGCCCCCCTGACTCTGGATGCGAATATGGATTTAATCGGAGCAATCGATCATTTGAGTCAACTCATGAAAAACCAACATTGGATCATAGGGGGATATTTCAACTTAATTACTTCGCTGAAAGAAAACAAAGGTGGTTTAAGGAAGATGGATGCAGAGAATAGACTATTCAAGGAAGTGATAGACTAGACTAGGCTAGTGGACCTCCTAACCCAGGGAGGAAAATTCACCTAGAATAATATACTAGGGGGATTGAAGCATATAGTATATAGGTTGGACATATTCCTAGTTTCAAAGAGATTTTTCCAATCAAAATTGACGCTAGCCACCAAACTCAAGCCCTCCTATGGCTTGAATCACTAGCCTATATCCATAAGTTGGGAAATCTACATAACCCCCAGACCTAAGCCCTTTAGATTTGAAAATTTCTGGCTAAGGCACCCAAGTTTTATGAAAATGATGCCAATATGGTGGAATAATCAATAGAATGTACATGGAACTCATATGTTCCAATTCTAGGAGCGCTTGAAATACACCAAATCTTGCATAAGGAAATGGAATAAGGAAGTCTTTGACAATATTCAAGAGGAAAGAAGAAAATTGGAGGACGGATTGGAGGAGATATAAAAGCAGGTTATTCTTCAGGGCTACTCGCAGGAGCTAAAGATAAAGGAGTGGTTCAAAAAAGAGATAATGAAAGAGATAAACAGGAAGAGATATTGTTTGGCCAAAAATATCAATTTCAATGGCTACAGGAAGGGGATAAAAACACTAAATTTTTTCATAATTCCCTCCTCTGGAGAAGAAGCCAAAATCATATTATATCCTTATAGAATGAAGAAGGGACCATGTTGGAGGAACATAATGATATTGAAAGATAACTAGTAAGACACTACAAAAAATTACTTTTAGAGCCTGATTTAAATAGGAGGGAGGCCACCCTTCATATCTAGAGATCCATCCCTAGAATAATTTCATGAGAACATAATAGTAGTCTTATGAGACAAGTGACTGTAGAAGAGGTTGAGGAAATTGTTAAAGAAATGTTGGCAGGGAAGGCCCCAGGTCCAGATGGATTTACCTTGGATTTTTTCCAATCTTGTTGGAGTATCATAGGTATATATGTGTTACAATCGTGGAAGAATATTAAAAGTCTCTCTTAGTCTTACAAGTCTTCAATGAAACTTTTCTGACCCTAATCCAAAAGGAAAGGGAAGCCAGATTGACAGATAAGTTCTAACCTATCTCCTTATGCAATGTAATTTATAAGATTATAACTAAAGCAATTGAAAATAGATTGAAACCTCTTCTGCATAAAATTATTTCCCTATAGCAAGGAGGATTCATGAAAGGTAGATAGTGTTGGATTACTGAGAGGGGCGGTGAATCAGTAATAGAGAAATTTAATCATTTCTCACCATAAAATGAAAGTGTTATATCAATGTAGCATTATCATCCAATAGTTGTAGAGTAAATAAACAATGAACAAATGAGCAATCATACACATACACAATACACCAGTGTTTTATGTGGAAACCCAAAGTGAGAGAAAACCACATAATGTTTTTTCTTATATGTCTTTAAGAATTACATTCATTGGAAGCACCAACTTCCTTTGTTTTCTAGCTGCAACTAGAAGGGGGCTCCAACCCCCTATTTTCTCAGGCTACAACTTGAGGGAAGGTCCAATTCCCCAATTCCCTGGCTACAACTAGAAGGAGGCTCCAACCCCCTATGTTCTCTGACTACAACCGCATGTCCTTGCCCCATCCAACCACCCTGAAATATAAGTGTCAAATGTAGAAACTGAATATGTCACTGAGAAATCTGTCACTGTATTCTCATCAAACAATCTGATCTGATCACATATACCTCAAATGTAGAAATTGAATATGTCATTGAGAAAACTCTCACTGTATACTCATCAACCAATCTGATCTGATCACACATACCTTAAATGTAGAAACTAAATATATCACTGAGAAACCTATCATTGTATGCTCATCAACCAATCTGATCTGATCACATATACCTCAAACACTATACCACAAGTTTGAACCTCAAACCATGTTCTAGAACCTCACTGTTATACAACCTCTATCTGTACCAATAAATTCAGCAACATACCTCAGCCAAAAGATCTTTTATCTTCTTATAGCATTCTGTTGCCGTGAATCCGCTGCCACTATTTTTCTGCCGTGCTTTTTATGCCAAACTTTTTTTGCTATGGTTTTTTTGTCGCACTTTTCCTGCTGCGATTTGTTTGCCACACTTTTTCTTCCATAGTTTTCCTGCCGCACTTTTCCTGCCACACGTTTTCTGCCGCACTTTTTCTACTACAATTTTTCTACCGCACTTTTTCTGTTGCAATTTTTCTACTGCATTTTTTTTGTTGCAATTTCTCTGCCGCACTTTTTCTGCCAAAGTTTTCCTACTGCACTTTTCTCTATCAATAATACCTACCCAAATAACCTTTCACACAAATAGATATTCAAGTGTGATTTGAATGAGAGACCCTTGTGTTGCACCTTCTTCGTCACCTTGGTGAGCAAATAAGAGGTGCTTGCATGCCCAGTTGGGTCTTGCTGAGCATGATAGCTATAGAGGAAAGAGTTAGAGAAAGAAAAACAAAACTATAAGCAAGAATTAAACTAATACAAAAGAAAATCATAAGCATAAGGACATAGAGATAACAAAGACAAAAATAACCATGTCACCAATGTTTTTAGGCTGCACCAATGTTTTTAGGCTGATCTATTGATGAAATCAAAGCACCAAGAAGAAAGGGGACTATGAGTCCCTTCTTCCTCCAAGGGAAGGCTCTTGGACCCTCACAAGCTTGCTCTCCTTACAACAAGAAAAATGAAAATGGTGATGAAAGAACTCCTTGCAAATCCACTCAATGGAGAGGTGGATTACTCAATGAAATGGTGCCAAAGTTCTCTTGTCAAGGATTGAGTCCTTAAAACAATATAGGCAGCATAACATTACTTGAAATTCCTTGAGAAAATGAGGTGCATTCATGGATTTTTATAGCATTGCTTTGGGCTTTTGTGTAACTGCTTTGTAGTGTGAAAAGAGGCCATTTAGGGCATTATTAGGTCTTTGACCATCCCACCATTCGGATTCAGCTCAGATTTGGGGGTCAAATCGGCTTGGGAGCTGATCCATAAGTGGTTGGGAGGCCAACCACTTCAATAAATGCATTGTTTAGCAGGTGCGTGGCTTTTTGTGCCAACAACCATGCATCGTGCGCGTATGCGCGCACTCTACGTTCCTGTTCCATGCATGTGCGCGCGTGCCCAACTTCTATAAAGCGCTCTTCAATTTTTCACTCCTTTATATAGTTTTTTACCTTTGTTGAATGCTATGGAATTAATTCAAGTCCATGAATGACTTCATCGCTGTTTGACGATGCTGAGTTCTTGTAACCATGTGCTGACGAAATTTCAGTGATAACAGATGCCCCCTGATGAATGAGGTTAGGAGCATACGTATAGCCGAAATCCATCAATGTTTCTTCTACTGAGAATGTTGTTGTAAGATAGAGAAATAGCAGGATCGTTCAGAGCAATCCTTTGGAGGAGAAAGGAACCGGTAGGACCCGACCTTCCAGAAGGTGTGTAAAATATACAACTGTGTACAAACGAGGCGGGCATGCCCCATGCTTGTGTTATGTAACCCTGAAAAAAGATGATGGAAGTGTCGGTGTAGACAACTGCAGTGCCCTCAGGGGCAGTGATGATAAAGGCAGAAGACAATTCTGCAAAGGAACATACTCTGAATAATAAGCAATGATCGCAGAAATAAGTATCGGCGATGATGCAGGTATTGATGGCCCTACCAAGTTCAGAGGTCTTCGGCAAATGATAGAAATAACTGTAATAGTCGCAAAGTAAGACCCACCATAACATGAGAAAGTGTTGGCGTCGAATGTTATGGGGGCCAATGACAGCAGGGAACAATGGTGTTTCCCCCTATGTCGTCCGAGATCTCTCATTAAATGGAGAATGAGAATCAAGATACTGTCGCCCTTCTGGAAAAATTGTGTTGATGTCGACAAAAGGGGAACACGACTCCCAGAAGCAAAGGACTTCGTGGAATCTACTGAGGTGAGGAAGTGGCAGAGGTACATGGACGAAGTCAAAAAGTGGGAAGACTCAAGACTGCCCTTGGTTGGAGGATGTATGAGATAAAAAGTGGCTGCAATCGTGTAACGAGGTCGAGTGTCAAAGGGACGACAAGACCGGGGATGAGTTGTGCCAGAGGCGGGACAAAGTGAACAACTGCAGAGGGTAGAGGTAAGTGACCTGTGGGGTACTCTGAATATGTGGACGATGTCGGCCAGGGTAGATGATGAGTGATGCTCCAACCAAGGGTGACATGGGTTGCGTTTGGCCAAAAGGAGGGAAGTAGGTCACCAACGGTGACGACAAAAAAGGATAATGAAATGACTGAAAATAAAGGTGTTTGTACAATAAATAATGAATAATTTGGGGGGAAAATGTACAAATACAGAAACGGGTGCCCCAGTGTGAAATGAGTGCCCCAGGGAGGGCATAATTTTCTTGGAAAACTGATGAAGGGTGGGGGCCCCATTGGTGAGTTTCTGTATGAGGTAGGTGAAATGAAGATAGGTTCGCAGATGGGAAAACTGATGGTGGATGAAATGAAGGGTTCATGATACTGTGGAGGTGCAGGTAAAAAATAGAATCGTAAAGAGATAATCTGGGAGTCCATATGGAAAGCTAGCAAAATGAGGAGAAGAAGTATGTGGTTGATTCGCAACATGATGAAAGACTATCAGGACTCCCATCCCTAAAGCAGGACTCCCATCCCTAAAGGGTAATGAAGAACAACATGAGTGTCAAAAAGTGGCAAAGGGTGCTATGAATGGGACAACTCATGTGGGTTAGAATTCTACTGGGTAATAGTACCGATGATGCAAATGGAGGCGTGGGTACTGTAGAGCTGGGAATGGAGATCCTAGAGGTAAACATCAGAGGGTGTGACTGGAAATGAAAATGCGATACAGCGGGAAAGACTACATGCCAGTGCTGAGTATATACCTGAAGGGGTGATGCCGAGGGATGAGGAGCAAGTACCTGCACATATGAGAAACAAATACCCAAAGTGAACAATATCTGAAGAGAATCAAATATATGAGCATGTATTAAATAAATGTGACAATGCGTGTGCGTACCTGACCATGATATGAAAAAAGGCACCCCGGGGGCTCAGGATGAAAAGTGACCCAAGGACAGCTGTGATGTAGGTGGTGGGATGCTGATCCTGTGGCTGAAGACGGTTTGAAAAATGGACACCTTGGGCTCCCAGAATGGTGAGTGGAAGTTTGGCAAAAGGCTTATATATAGCTGTAGGGCCCACATTGCCACCTCATTTGTAACTGTTGCAATAGTGACTGGACGAGCAGTTTTCAGAGGAGATTTGGAGATTCGGGGAGGACGCGGCATCCGATCGACGTTTTGCGAGTATCAGGTTAGTGGTTTGATCATCCTGCATAGAAATAGGTTTTCAATTTTTGGGCAGGGGTTGTATGGAGGGTCGTACAGAGGGTTTTAGGAGGTCTGGGGCCCACATGCGCGAGCGATTCGGTGATAGGTGCGCATACGTGCACGCCTGTACACCGAATATACGCGCATGTGTGCGTGATAGGGATAATTTAAGGCACGCCTGAAGGGCGCGCCTGTGAGTTGAATAGGCGTGCACTAGTGCGTGCCTGTGGGTGTGACAGGCGCGCATCTGTAGGGTGAACAGGCATACATAGGGGTGCGCCTGTGAAGCAAATAGGTGTGCACTGATGCGCACCTGTGTAGTGCACAGGCGCGCCTATGTGCATGCCTGTGTAATGAACAGGCGTGCATGTGTGCGCGCCTGTGGGTAATAAAAAACGCGCCTAGGAGGCAAGTTTGAAGGGAAAAAATGAGTCTTTTTTGATGTTGTTGAGGGTTGCATGAGTTGATATAAGACTCTGTGCTGTCTGCAGGTGGACCGTGGTGATGATGCCAGTGCGGTGGCGAGAGCGAGACTGGGCCCAGTTGCGAGACGCCGTGGCCATTGAGGGGCCTGGCGTGCGTGCGACTTTGGCAACCTATGGGTTGCTAAAGTTTTTTGAGTGACCGTTGATACAGGCACAGGAGTATTTGTTGTAGTTCCTGATCCAGATGTGGAGTCTGGAGCTGCACTGCTTCCTTGTATGAGGAGAGCAGATCCCCTTCACTGCGGTAGAGGATATTTATTTTCTGACTGGGATCCCCTTTCGGGGAACGCCCCTACCGACGGAGCCGTTGTTGCCCAGGACCATTTCGCTGGCCGATATTGGCCAGAGATACTGCTCAGGTTGGGACTTTATGTCTGGGATGGTGGTGAGTATCGGTGCAATAGACTCCCTGGTCCATCGCTGTATAGCGGCGATGATTGTTCGGATATATGGGTCACTGGCGACCTAGTGGATTAGTGGTGGCCAGTTGTTGGTGCTGGAGACAGTGGTGGACGACGATCAGTTCGCTTGGGGGTTGACGCTTCATGCTAGCATGGTGGCACAGTTGGACCACTGTCGGTCCACGAATGGAGGAGAGTTTGATTTTGGGTCCATCTTAGTGGCCTGGTTTTTAGAGAGGGTGTCGATGTTGCACCTGAGGGTTCTGCTGGAGATGTCGGGGGTATGAGAGCTTCGATTGAGGCGGTGGTCGACAGTTTTGGTTCGCCATGGTAGTGGCGAAGGTGGCCACTTCTTTTCGGCAAAGGCGGCACAGATATGGCGACAGATGCCGCAAGTGATACTTCAGTACCCCTATGCTGGGGTGGACTTCCGGGGTGACCCGGACATGGTGCTACCTCCTGGGGAGGTTTTTGACCATCGAGGTATGTTTAGTATGTTGGTATGTTTTTTACTTATGTTGTCTTTTTGAGATATCATTCCATATGTATATGATATAGATGTTGATACTATCTGTTGTTGTTGTTTTTTGTATGTGCAGATGTGGCACCTCGCAGGCGCGAGGTAGAGATGCAGAGAGTGTCGGCTCGTCAAGAGCTGGAGAGACTACCACAGGGAGAGAGGCGTCGGCGGGAGGGTGCCGCAGGGCAACCAGCTGAGCCGGAGCGGGCAGCGAGGAGGCGCCGGTACGATGACCCTGGTGCGGGGCCATCACATGCTCCTCCGGTGGCGGTCGGAGTGGATTATGATGACATACGCCATTGTCTGGAGACGGTTCTACAGGATGTGCCTGAGGGCATGTGGACGCGCATCTAGGACGAGAGTTTCCTGGAGCAGTGTGTAAGGGTACTGCCACCATGGCGGGCCATAGTGCGGCGAGCAACAGTGCTTGCTGCTATGACGAGTGGATGCCTGCCACCGGGGAAGGAGGGTCCTGTGGGTGGTCCTCCACCACCGCCTAGGGCAGGTGGTGGTGGGCCACCACCTCCTCCTGAGGGAGGAGCAGGTGGTGGTGCGATAGAGGCACCCTGAGTGGTGTATGATGTACATCTTTGTTTTTGTTGTATATAGGCTGGTGAGCCCAGTTTTTGTACCGAGGTGCTGCATTGGCCTGCGGATACATGTATTTTTGTATGTAAACATTTGGATGGCCTGATGGGCCTTTATATATACATGATTATACACATTTTGAGATCCATCTGGTGTCTACATGTGTTTTTTGTTGATGAGTTTGCTGGTGTCTATTCTATATATATGCTGTGACAGGTTTTCATGAGATGTTTATGTATGTGTAGCTTGATGTGATATATGCCAATCTAACACCATGTTAGCTATTTGATCTGTTGTTTGATTCAATTGTCTTGGAATATGTGTAAATGTAATGGAATCAAAATGTCGAGATAACAGCCTAACCTGCAGGTATTTGCGAAAGAGGCATGAATCGCGTACACGGTACACATTGTTGAGCTGGAGAACGACGAGTTGAGAGTCAAGGAAGATGCTAAGGTGACGAATATGATGTTGTTGGGCATCGGCCAAGAGGTCGATGACCGCAGTGTATTTGGCTTGGTTGTTGGTTGCTGGCCCCAAACATATGTCGCTTGAATGTAGCATTTCATGTGAGGGGGTGTAAAGAGCCCAAGCAGCCGAAGTGAGATTTTGCGTCCAACGGCTAGCGCCATCGGTGTAACCAATGTGGTAGGATGGTGGAGGAAGCATATGTCAATAGCACAAGGGATAGTTTAGATGTGAGGGTAGGAGAAAAAGATTAAAAACACTAAAAAGAAAGAAAAAATAACCTAAAGTAGAATGACTACTTCTAAGCATAAAATTTCTTGAGATACAACCCGTCGACGGGTTCTTTGAGAGAGAGGCCTTCGGGAGAGGCCAGGATATATGCGCCTTTGGTGAGGCAATGTTGAATAATGTAAGGGCCATGCCAAAGTGATTCGAATTTTCCGTGGCCAAAGGTATCATGAGCGATATCATAAGCCAGGATGAGGTCGCCTTCGCGGAATGATCGAAGGTTGACATGGCGATCAAAGGTAGCCTTGGATCATTTTTTAGCTGCCTCGTTGTTCTGTAATGAAGATTGGCGATCTTTATCCAGAGACTCCAAGTTCAGCAAGCGCTACTCCATTGGAGCAGTGTCAGGTAATAGCTCAATTGTGGTGCGTAAGGTGGGAATTTCGCACTCGATGGGAAGAGTTGCCTCAACCCCATGGACTAAATGGAATGATGTGAAACCCGTAGCGGTTTTCACCGCTCTTCGGTAAGCCCATAGTGTAGAAAATAACATATGATGCCAATTGGTTTTATGTTTATTAACCGTGCACTGTAACATGGTCTTGAGGACTTTGTTAACTGCCTCGACCTATCCATTTGACTGAGGGTAATATGGTGAGGAAAACTCGTGAGAGAAGCCTAACCGAGATGAGAGTTCGACGAAGATCTCATTCTCGAAGTGTTTCCCATGGTCGGAAACGAGTTGGAGGGGTACTCCAAAGTGGGATATGACGTGGTTAAAGAAAAAACGCGTTGCAGTGTCAGCGGTGTTGTTGAAAGTGGGCATAGCTTCGGCCCATTTGGTGAAGTAATCAATGGCGACAACAATGTATTTGTGACCATTGCTGGAGGGGGGATTACAAGTCATAAAGTCGATGCCCCATTTACAAAAAGGGCCGACAGTAATGATAGGGTGAAGAAGGGCGGGGGGAGCTCGGGATTTGTTGGCATAGAGATGACATTGCTCACATCGTTTCACGGCATGGATGCAATCATGAAACAAGGTAGGCCAAAAGTAACAGGCTCGGATAATCTTTTGAGCAGTGGATATACCCGAAAGATGGCCCCCACATGCGCCGCTGTGGCAGTCATTTAAGACTCTGTTGGCCTCGTCAATAGTCAGGCATCGATGAAGAATGGTGTCGACGCCCCGTCGATATAGGATGTCTCCGATGAGGAGATAGCGGGGGGGTCTGATGGCGAATACGTCGACGATCATCTCGTGATAGATGGTTACCGAACTTTTGAGTTTGTAGGTAGATGAGAAGGTCGCCATACCAAGGATCATCTGAAGCGATGTAAAAGAGGTGTTCGTTAGGAAAGTCGGTGTTGACGGGGGCACTGGTGGTGTCAGAGGGGAGGGTCGTGACAAGTTCGGCAAGAACGAGGGCCTTCTTACTCTTAGGTGTTGAGAACTTGAGGTCGTACTCTTGAAGGATAAAAATCCATCGAGCGAATTTGCCATTAAATTGTCGACCACTGAGCAAGTATTGGATAGGGTTGGAATCTGCGACAACCTTTGTGGTGTGAAGCAGAATGTAATGGCGTAGTTTCTGGACTGCGAGGACAACTGCAAGAGCAAGTTTCTCTTCGTGTTTATACTTAAAGGGTGGTCCTGAGAGGTTCTTAATAACGTAGTAAATGACGTGTTCATGATTGTCATCTCCGAGCTGGATGAGGACGCCGGCTACTGATACAGTTGATGCTGATACGTAGAGGATGTAGTCGCTACGTAGAGGATGTAGTCGCGATTGTAGTCAGGTGCACTAATTAAAGGTGCATTTGAAAGCGTTGTTTTAAGATCGTCAAATGACTGTTGGGCATAGTCGTCCCAGTGAAAAGGGATGTCATGACGTAGTAAGCGGAGGAAACTGTGTGCGCGTATGGCGTAATCGGGAACAAAGCATTTAAGAAAGTTAGCTTTGCCCTGTAGACTCTGAAGTTGTCGTAAATTCTGGGGAGGTGGAATTTCGGTGATAGCTTGGACTTTGAGGGGGTCTACGGTAATACCTCTTTGGGAAACAATAAAACCGAGGAGGCGCCCTGTGGTGACGCAGAACACACACTTGAGAGGATTCAAGCGGATGTTGTACTGACGACACCGTTGAAAGATGATTCGTAAATCATCGAGATGTTGGGTGCGTTTCTTGGATCGAGCTGTGAGGTCGTCCAAGTAGGCAAGGATGATTTCAGCCAGATTGTGAAAGATGTATGTCATCGCCCGTTGGAAAGTTGCGTTGGCATTTTTTAAGCCGAAAGGCATGAAACGATATGCAAAGGTACCCCATGGGGTATTGAATGCGGTTTTATACTGATCGGATGGGTGGATTTGAATTTGGTTATAGCCAGAGAATTCTTCCATAAAGGAGAGAGATTCGTGGTCGGCGCAGTCGTCGATAATTTGATCAATGAAAGGCATTGGAAAGTTGTCTTTGGGACATGCGTTATTGAGATCGCGAAAGTCTGTGCAAATGCGGATAGTGCCCTATTTTTTGTCGACGGGTACAGGGTTGGAAACCCATGAAGTATAAGCAATGGGATAAATAAACCCGACAGCGCGTAATTTGTCAATTTCGGCTTTGATAGCCATAGCTTTGGATGGGTGTAGTGGTCGTTGTTTCTGGTGAGCTGGTGTGATGTCAGGCCAGGTGTTGATACGATTCTCAACAATAGAGGGATCGAGGCCAGGCATTTCCGTGTATGACCAAGCGAAAATATCCCTATATTCCTGGAAGAGGGCTTTGTATGCGGCGATTTCCTAAGGAGTGAAAGCAACTCCAATGATGATTTCTTTGACGATGCCATTTTTGATGGAAATGTCGATTTCGATGGTGGGGGAAATGTTGGCCATATTACCTTCTTCAAAATCATCTAGGGCAGGAATGGGATTGTTGAACCAATCTATAGGACCAGAGGGGATAAAATCTTTGGTTTCGACCGTGTAAATGGGGTTTTGGTTAGGAGGCATGAGGGCTTCCTGTGGAGAGAAGAGTGCACGGTGATGTAGTGCGTCCCAGAGAGAATCTGGGTGGTTTAGCTCTTCCAGTATTTCCTCATCGCATTGGAAATGACGGGAATACAAGGGGTCATGAGGAGTGAGCTCGGTGACAGTTTGGTTTCCCCCTAATGGAGAAGCAAAGGGAGAAATGTGGGGAGAGGGTGAGGGTTCACTCGACATAAACCATATATTGAAGTACTGAGGGGTACCCGTGGTGGTTGGGTGGAGAGTGTCTGTAGGGAAATGAACAGGAGAGTTGGGGGGGTTGCGGGGTAAATCCTCAGAAATGTCATCTAAGAACCATGGAGGCATTGGGAGTGCCTCGGGCTCAGGAGAAATGACATGAAGATCGTCGAGTGACGAGGTAATGTCAATGATTGCTTCTACAGGTTGGTGAAGCAGGGCCAATTGACGTTGCCTATATTCAAGGATCATAGGACACTGGTATGTAAAATGAGCTAATGAATCGCAGAGAGAGCAAGGGCATCTCATACGTTCATTGACTGAAGTGGTGACATAGCAGATGTCAATGATATTTGTTGACGAGGACTTAGTAGGACTGGGGTTGTTCTGGAAGTTCTGGCGTACAATGGATAATGTCTTCCGAAAGCGTGGCAGTGCTGGGCAATGATGGGTGTAATGGCCATACTCTGAACATATAGCACAAGCGTATTTGGTCCTCAACCCTTTACCACTGGAAGGGTGGGTGATAGTGGTGGGACTAGCAGTAGTGGTGGGTGTTGTGGGAGTTGGATTGAGGGGGATCAAATTCCGTAATTCAGGTAGTGATGGACAGTTGTTGGTTTGGTGGCCCAGTTGTTGGTTTGGTGGCCCTCTTTCTCACATAGTGCGCAAGGTGGTGGGATGTGTGGAGGAAGTGGAGAGGTGGGTTCTTTCTTCTTTCTCTTGCCCCCAGCTGTAGCAAGGGGGTTAGGGAGTATGGGGGTAGTGGGGGTAAGGATGGGAATCGTCATGGGGAGGCCTTCCTATGGGGGAAGGGATGGGTGAGGGACCATCTCAGGTGGATGTAAATACCACACTGGGATTGCTAACACCATATTGGGTAGTGTGAGCGTTGCAGCTACCTGAAAAGCTTCTATACCGGGTGGAGGGTAAAAGAAGGGAATTTGAGTGAGGGGTTGGGGAACTGTCTCCCAAATTGGACTATGCCCCTGAGGGGATGTGGATTCGTGGACTGTTGGGGTTGACAAGTGCACAAGAGGCTCTGGTGGGAGTTGTTCTGCGACTATTGAGACGTCAGGAATGAATGAAGCCTCCCGAGGAGGACTAGCATCCTCTGTGTGAGTTTTGTTAGATGAGATGACACATACTTGATTAATAGGATGAAGGAGTGGTGGTGCTCCATGGTACATCCCTAACAAGGATGGATCTTTAAAAATCCCAGGACCCATCTTGATGAGTGGACAGGCATCTTGGTTTGTGTGGATGAGAGGAAGAATGTTATCGAGGTTGGCAGAGAATTTAGGCTCATAATGTGAGACTTGGTTGATGGTCACGATCTTCCCATTGTGGGGAAACATAATTGTCCTAAAGACGGAATATGCCACTGCCTTCATAGTGTACATGTAGCTACGACCGAACAAGATATTGTAATCAAGCGGAGCGTCGATAACTTCTATGTCGATGAGAATAGTCTTGCCCCCGAGTTCGACGGGGACGTTTTGGAAGAGCCCTTCCGGAGAGGATGGTCGTCTATCATAAGCTCGTAAGGTGATGGCAGAGGGAATGAGTTCCGGGGAACCAAGTTTCTGCCATACGGTTTTGGACATGGTGCATGTAGATGCACCTTCATCGATGATACACTGATGAATGGTGATGTTTCGTATTTTTACTGGTATTTGAAAAGTGATCAAGGCAGGAAGATGAGGTTCTCCGCTATCAAGATCAAAGGTGATGAGTTGAGTATCGGCAGGGTCGACTGCCCCCAAGGCGGAAAGTAGGGATTTCCATTGCGTAGGACAAGTCTAGAGGACTTCCAATACTGACATGGCAGCCGGGGATTACGCTAAGTCGTCTACCAAGCTATAGTTATGAGCTGCCCTAGCATGTGGGTTGTGGACATTCCTACGCAAGGGGATGCGAGGGATGCGTAATGGTGGTTCGGCGGAAGGGCGAGGGATCACCAACGGGGGTCCCGTCGGTGTAGGGTTTGTTTCTGGAGAGATAGGAGTAGACTTAGTTGGTGTATGATACTGATGATTACGTGTTTGCAGAAGGATTTCTTCCTCACTAGTGAGGAGAATTGTACGCTCTGTAGGGTTGTTAGGGTTGGGCTATTTTCCCCCTTGAGGTGGGGGATGTTGTGTGTCCTGTTGGCTGTTTATCACACCTTGATGTGGAAAAGGATTTTGTAGCACGGCGGGAGGGGGTTGTTGCACATATTGTTGTGGTGCCTGCTGAGGGGCAGTTTGTGCAGGAGAATGGGGAAGACTTCCTGAGTCTTTCAACCATTTGAAATCATCAATCTGGGGGAAATGGTGAGTGTAATGACCGAACTCACCACAAAGGGCATAAGGGAAGATGTTTTTAACATTATTTCTCCCTTGGCGTTTGTTATTATTGCCCCCTTGGGGGTTTTGGTTCCCTTGGTTCTGGTTGCCCCCAGTAGGTTGGTGTTGTGGGGGTTGATTCCCGCCTTGTCCTGGGTTGTTGTTATTCCTGTTCCGTCCTTTCTTCTTGGCATTGTTTGAAGGGTGAGTTGGGTTGGCTGTGTTCAATTGTTCAAAATTTTGGTATTGTTGAGCAGCAAAAGGTTGAACAAAATTTACCCCCGCATGTGGATGTAGGGGAGCCATGGGTTGTGGAGGACCAGGAAATGGGAAGTATGGATTTTGTGGTGGTACTGATCCATAAGGTACATAGGAAGGCGTAGTTCTTTCGCTAGTACTATAAGATGATGTTGAGGGAGTACCATTGTTTGTGGGAAGAGGTGGATGTATGGGAGGTGTTGGCAGTGGTCCACTGATGGGTGGAGGTATAGCAACAGGGTAAGGTTGTTGATAAGGAGGTGGGGGATAATAAGGAGTGCCCCCATATGCCGGCGGGTATTGAGGTGTTCCATACATCAGTGGTGGTTGGGGTTGTGGACCATGGTGTGTGGTGGTATCTATTAGTCCGTCTGCTGAGTGAGACATCCCAGGTTTGTCGTGGCCAAATGGCACAGGTTTTGGAAGATCAGGAAGTACCATATATAAGTACCCTGACTGTGCATAGATGAGGTTGTACTGTTGGGCTTTGCTGATGGCTTCCTCTTCTGATTGAGGGAAGGTAGAAGCTACATCCTTACCAAGGAGAGAGACAAGTGATCTAAGAAACCAGTCGAGACATTGTTGCTTGGTGGTTTCTTCTTTACACAAACTACGTCGCCTACACCACTCATGAATGTGGTCAGTGATGTGTGTATCTGAGGTTTGTTTGAAGTTAGACAGTAGTTCTAGACCATTGTCATGGCAGATGGGTAATTGGAAGAAGGTCAAGAATGCTTTGGCCAATGACTCAAAGGTTGCATGGGACCCTGATTTTTCTTCGACATACCATTTAGTCGATGGGCCAGTGAGTGTGTGTTGAAATAATCACAGTCTAATGGAATCATCCATAATTCTATTGGAAGAACACCATAGATGAAAGGTCATGACGTGGTTGGCAGGGTCATCCCCTGCCTTCCCTTCAAACTTTGGTATGTCTGAAGGTAGTTTTGTTGGCATTGCAGGCCATGTCAGATCATGCAATATAGGATCATTGGTGAGTTTGGTGAGATCTAGTATGTTGAGAGAGGCCAAATATGGCATCTGTAGTGGGGGGGGAGGGTTAGCTCCGGCCATAGTGTGTTGTGAACC
>CBVK0101466169.1:0-12479 GCA_900067695.1 Picea abies | reverse complement strand
GCTCAATGAAATGGTGCCAAAGTGCTCTTGTCAAGGATTGAGTCCTTAAAACAATATAGGCAGCATAACATTACTTGAAATTCCTTGAGAAAATGAGGTGCATTCATGGCTTTTTATAGCATTGCTTTGGGCTTTTGTGTAACTGCTTTGTAGTGTGAAAAGAGGCCATTTAGGGCATTATTAGGTCTTTGACCAGCCCACCATTCAGATTCAGCTCAGATTTGGGGGTCAAATCGGCTTGGGAGCTGATCCATAAGTGGTTGGGAGGCCGACCACTTCAATAAATGTACCGTTTAGCAGGTGCGCAGATTTTTGCGCCAACAGTCGCGCATCGTGCGCGTATGCGCGCACTCTACGTTCCTGTTCCGTGCATGTGCGCGCGCGCCCAACAACTATAAAGCGCTCTTCAATTTTTCACTCCTTTATATAGTTTTTGACCTTTGTTGAATGCTGTGGAATTAATTCAAGTCCATGAATGACTTCATCACTATTTGACGATGCTGAGTTCTTGTAACCATGTGCTGACGAAATTTCAGTGATAACACCTTGCCTCTTATTTATACTTTTATGTAGCTGCCTCAAGGGGTTCCCTTCTAGACATCTTAACCCACTTTCCTTATTTTAGGTTTAACCCACTTATAACCACTTATCTACTTAACTTAACCACTTTCCATAATTAGTAAGTTCTCCATTAACTTTACTATTTAAATAATTTATTTTGCATCCTCTTTGACTTATAGTACACTCATCACTTCCCTTTATTATTTAAATAATTTCTTCTTTGCAAACACTTTGACTACTTTGACCTTTTGGGGCTTCTAGATGACTCATGAGAGTTCTCCAACTTAACATGGCCATAACTCTCTAACTATGAGGAGTTATGTGATGTTCCACATACCACCAGAAATGGCATGACATGTACTATCCATCTAGAATAGTTTTACCTACAAATATATCAAAACTCATACCATTATCCATAAAAACAAACTTGGGTCCATTACCCAAACCTTTGTGCTACCATAATTCGCTACCGGACTTTCTTCAAGGGTTAACATCAATGAAAACCAACCCAATTAATAAATAGATAGAATTTGGATGGCATAATTGTTGCACATGAATACATCCACTCTCTAAAATCTAGCGGTCAACTGGGTATAATTATAAAGTTGGATCTAGATAAATCCTATGATAGGATTTATTGGGTCTTTCTAAGAGAAATTTTGGATGCATTTGGATTTGACCAAGCATGGATCACACAGATTTATAGTCTGATATCCTCAACCTTCTTCTCCATTTTGGTTAATGGATCCCCTTTGACCACTTTCAATGCCTCAAGAGGCATGTGTTAGGGAGATCCTCTCTCCCCCTACTTTTTTATAATTTTGGCAGAAGGATTAAGGAGGTTTATTAATCGGTCCCTCCATGAAGGGGTCCTCCAAGGCCTTCTTATTTTTCCTCATTCAGAATCCCTCACCCATATTCAATTTGTGGATGAAACCTTGTTAATGGTTCATCCTAGAGTCAAGAAAGAGAGATCCATAAAGCGAATCTTATACATTTTCATGGAAGCTTCGGGAAGGCAGGTAAATCAAGAA
This sequence comes from Picea abies, assembly GCA_900067695.1. Taxonomy (NCBI): domain Eukaryota; kingdom Viridiplantae; phylum Streptophyta; class Pinopsida; order Pinales; family Pinaceae; genus Picea; species Picea abies. The sequence goes on along the minus strand of CBVK0101466169.1, from coordinate 10,884 downwards.
AAATCCAAAAAAATATTTTTTAATACTCCCATAGCATTCCATCATAATATCTCTCACATTCTAGGTTTCCAAAGAGATTTGTTTCATTCAAAGTACCTTTGATCTCCTCTCCTAGATAAATCCCTCCGCAACCCTTCATGGAAAGAGCTCTTTGATAAGTTGGAAGACTACCTAGACTCATAGATTCCTGACTTTCCTAGCAAGGGTCCTCCTTATTAAATCAATTATGGTGGCTATGCCTCTCTATTGATTTTTGGTCCTTGTTGTCCTTGCAAATATACAACAAAGACTCCAGGAAATTGGGAGAAAATTTCTTGGGGGGGGAGCTAAATGGAGAAGAAAATGGGCCTTGGTGGTCTGGGACAAAATATGTACTCTGAAATCTAGGCGTGGTCTAGGAATCAGGGACCCCCAAACTATGGTTTAGGCATTAGCGGCCAAATTCTACTGGAGATCAAATAAGAATCTCGATGCACTTTGGGCTAGAATTTGGATGGACAAATATTGAAAGGATATCCATCCTAATGATAGGATTCAGTTAGAAGGTTCTTGCCTCAGATCACTCATTTGGAATTATTCCTGGAAAAATAGGGAGATTGTCCAGCAACAAAGTTTATGGGAAATATAGGATGATTGGTTGATATTATTCTGGGATGGTGCATGGGAACATATGCCTTCTCTAAGTACATAAGGGAATTTACATAACATTCATGATAGGACTAGGGAAGCAGGATGGAAAAAGGTTTACTAGTTTTGGGAAGATTCGCCTTATCAAAATTTGGTGGTTATAAGACCCTGGAAGCCTTCCCCAGCATGGTTGGTCACATGGGAAGGGAATTCCAGCCAGGAGTTGGAACTTACCCTGACCTTGAGAACCATTAACATCAAACCATGGAAGGAAATCCTGATATGGGGAAACAAAGGGAATGGTAAATTCAATATAAATGAAACTTACCAACAAGCGTCTAAACCTCATGATACTTCCTAAGCGCCAACATGGAGTAAGGTATGGAAATCACACCACTAGCCAAAAATAGTGACTTTCCTATGGATAGTAATCCACAGGAGAGCCTTAACTTGGGACCAAATCATTTGAAGAGGGTATCGAGGACCTTCCATTTGCATAATGTTCCTCCAAGAAAGAGAAACAACTAATCACCTTTTTAGTGAATGTCGGGTGGTGTTGGAACTCTAGGACAGAGGAGAGCTATGCTTTAAAATCCTCGATAGAGTAAGACACAACATTAGAAAAACAATTGAAGAATGGATACCAGATCCATACAAAAATCAAGTGCTTAATAGAATTTGAATGATGTTTTCAGGTTTCCTCCTATGGCATACCTGGAAGGAAAGAAGTCGTAGGTTATTTAGAAGTCAACACAGGAACATCCACCAAATTTGGAAAAGCATCCCGGAAAACATCCAAGAAACGATAACTTCCTCCTCATGGAAGGAGGAGGATTGGAAGATCACAGGGGAGGAAATTGGGATCCTTAACAACTACTAATTGAACCCTGCACATCATATAGCCTCACCAAAGAAAATTCTGGCTAAAAATAATCAAAGTAAGGAAATTTGGGAAACCCCTCCCATGAGGTTCTTACAACTAAATTTTGACTAAGATGCAAAAGGAAATCCAGGTCAATTAGGTGTGGATGGGGTTTTCAAGGAATCTTTTAGGGAAATACAAAGAATATAACTATCCTTCTAGAGCATAAAACTAACAACATAGCTAAAAATGTAGGTCTTCTATCTGGCTTGAGGATTGTGGTGGGATTGGGATACAAATCTCTAATAGTTGAAGGGGACTCTTATTTTCATAGACGGGATGAGAAATATCATTAATGGTACTCACTCGGAGAAATTTTCTATGAACTGGATATTATCATATGGTTTTTCAGAGATTTCTAATTCAATCAGGGGACCCATCATCTTGAAACACATCAGGAGAAAATAAAATGTGGTGGCATATTACCTTGCGAACATGGAAACTTCCTAGATCCCTAGAGAGAGTAGATGGTATTGAAGGGAGGTGGGACCAGGTGCATTTTAGGATACAATAACTTGGTTACCTAGTTGTGACACCTTCATCCCAGATGGGGTGAAAATTGGGGAGGTGGTTGGCCTCGATTCGAGGGAGCCAACTATCCCTACGACATCCTAAATGTTAGTTCGGCTCCACTTGGTCCTTGGGGGTCAATAATTAGGCTTCAGTATCACGTAGATGGTGGAGGATGGGGATGGATGGCATGTAGTGGGAAGAAAACCTTCTATGGAAATGAAGATATGGAGGCCTGGTTATGAGAAGGCTGTAAGGATCAATGGTGATAGTATGACACCAATGGCGTCCGACACAAGTACAACCGATATTATGGTTAGGAGTTTTTTATATGGGGATTGTGGGAAAATGATGAGATTGGTTAAGACAGTTAAGAGAAGGAAACTCGACTGCATCTAGAAGAAGGTGACCAATTCTATTTATAGTAATGGTAATCTGAGGAGACCATCTTGTAGAATAGGAAAGGCAATTGTGAAGGGTCAAGTAATTCTCTTGGTTCTTAGAAAATTGTAGAGGGATTGGGATAAGGGTTGTAGGGGGGTGACTTGGGGAATTTCATGTTCCCCAGGCTACCATATTAAGATTTTTCAAGTCAATGGGAGAGGAAATAGAATGGTCTCTTGTGGGTTTTCGATGGAGAGGTCCACATTTCACTCAGCCCAACAAAGTAAGAGTAACGAGGATATATTTAGGGAGATGGAATCTGGATGAAAGAGGATGCTGGACAAGAAGAAACTTCCTGGACTAGAAAACCTTCCTAGTCCTGTCGGCCACGGTAAGAAGAAATGTGAGCAAAGGGTAGGTACATTCTAAGAAGTACTCGGTACTCGGTTGAGATCGAGAGATGAGACCACCATGGGAGAGTCTAATAGAAACTTCCATAGCCTGTTCTCTACAAGAGAAAAAAAATGTAATGGACGAGATCCAAGAATAAGTTGGTAGAATGAGGAGGCATACTTTTGAGGAGGAGATTTTGGCAGAAGCCAAAGGTTGGGTCTTTGACTTGGGTCAAATGCCCAATAGAGAGACAAAGTACTTCTACTTGGTAGAAGTCTACTGGATTACAAAAGAGATGGTCACCCAAGAACTAGTGTAGAAACAGCAGGAACACTCCCAAGATTTAGAAAAATAGTAGTAGGATAATGCGACAACCAGGCAAGTGATAAGAATGCTCGAAGAAAAATTTGAAATTTTCTACCAAGTTAAATTAGGAGTTAGTTTCATAGAAAGGGAGAACAAGGTTAACAAGGATAAATCAAAGCATCAAGAGACTGGAGGAAGTTTTGAGGGCACCAAGGAGTGAACCATAGTGATTGAGGAGGATGCGTTGAAGATGGGCGCCAACCTCTTCAGGGAGACTACAAAGAAAACATGCAATATATATCTCCTATGCTAGGGCCTGACCCCGGGTTCCTTCTCTCTCCAATCCAAGCTCTATCGGTCAGATTAGCATTGGGTTCTCAGGGTTGCATCTTTTATGGTAGTTTTTTCTTATTTTTATAGTCATAAGTCTATGTAAAAGGAATTTAAGTTCCCCAGTCTCAAGGGGCACACTGGTATTTACCTTTTTTTATATCATTATTATCACGACTTTTTCTATTATGGACATGAAAAACAAAACATAGATGTATCCCAGATGTAAGGAGAACCTTTTGACCTGCAAGATTTTGGTAGTCTTGGTGATCTCAGTATTCTGAGGGGCTCCCTAGTTTCCTTTTTTGGTAGGACACCCAAAATCAAGCTTGTACTATTATGTATACTCTTAATAGAAATCTATAGTTCTTTTTTTCTTAAAAAAAGTATTAACTTTCTAATATGGAAAAAAGAAGTGTAAAGTATTCAAATTTAATAACAACGATATCAATAAAGAATTTATTAGTGTACTCAGGAGAATTTTAGAAAAATCATTAAAAAATAAAATTGAATATTCATTCTATTAACATTTTAATTATTAGTACTTGGATGAGGTGTCATATATCAATGCCACCACTTTCCACATGATCTAGGTGGTTGTTGGCCTAAATATTGATGTACATGATATCATGCAAATATGAGAGAAGGATCTAGACAAGGGCATTCATGCTTGAATGAGACCATCCACAAGTTTGCAATTGATTTTGTGACATGTAACGTCCCTTGTTACCTACATTAAAAAAATGCTCTGACACCAAACTGTGATGCCCCCATTACCAAACTGCTTCTGATACCATATTGTAACATTACCCAGTTTACTACTGAACAATGCTACTCCAAAATCCAGTGTGCAGATTCTACTCTACAACATGAGTTTGCACAAAATTATTTGAAGTAACACGCTCAACCCCAAGCTGAGTCATGCCACCCAAACTTTTCTCTTTTGACACAACATATAATAGAGGAAGTAACTCAAAACAACTGTGCACACAAACATACTAAGCACACAACTTCATTGTGTACGTAATCCACTATGAACATGTTATTTCTACTATGTGAACAACCATTCTAGCGTTACGTGCCAATTCTATTTTCCTTGTGCACGCATAACACTTCTCTGAGTGCACAAGCGAATCCAACCTTTTATGCACACAAAGTATTTCCCTGTGCACATGACCATTCTAACTTCTCCTCAAAGACTCATGAACATTATCATAAGGTTAATTTAACATGAAAACTAACAACAAATGTCATACTCATGCACGACTACAAATATTGACTATCAACACCACACTTACATGTGTAAGCAACATTATACAGAATAACAACAATTACTTATATGCAACAACAAACAAGAATTAAACCCATATTAAACACATATAATTAAACACACAGTAAATGAGACAAGCACATAAAGACACTTAGCTTTTATGAAAAGTCACCAACTACGCACAGAACTCAGACGTTCCTCCCAGCCATAGACTTTTTTTCTCATATACTTTTAGCAACAGGTCACCCCCGAGTTGGGGCTTAACTCCACCAGGGAAAAAAGGGTTCCTAGTGCCAAGCTAAGGTCTGATACTCAACAAAATGAATTAGTCCAATGTGCCACTACTGCAATTAGTATACAGTCTCTTAGTACCCACGTGCATGTTACACCCAAGAAAATGTTCCCCTTATCTTCTCATCAGTCCCTCAGCTTCCCCATTTCCCTTCCATGGTTCCAACAACAGGCTAGAAAAGAAGTCTAAGAGCCCTGCAATTAATTCCCAGTGCACCAGGAAACAATTACCAACAAAACTCTCACCTGAAGAGAATGCTCATGGGCCTGATAACCCACCTCTTTGACAAAAAATCTCTCACCTAGAGAGATTTCGCACAGGCCTAACAACATATCTCTTCAACTGCAAAACTCTAGTTACAATACAAAAAAAAACCTTACAAGATTTTCTCTGAAGGTAAGGTAACAATCGTAATTCCCAAATGGTCTGACTCCTTCTCCACATGAGAAAAAGAATTACTAATTCCCAAATGAGTTCCCTCTTATCAAAATAATTTAAGGCCAACGATATATATTGCATGCCTTAAATTGGACACCAGTCACCCTTAGAACTAAATTTAGCCACTTGGTGACTCGTCCCATTCCCTCAAAAACTTGGGATAAATAATTACCCATAAATTACACTTTTATGTAAATATTATTAAAATATTCCCTAGGACTTAAGTCCCCCCCTTTTCCCTTTTTCTGGTGGAGTTAGCTCCCCGTCTTTTTTTTTAATTATTTGTCTACACGCAATGATGTGATAATATTAATAAATTGAGTGTGATTACTTTTATATGGATAGGTGCACTAGCCTATTTTCATCTTGGCTCACCAGCCTCATAACCACACAGGATCTTTGGCCTCAAATACATATACATCCATATATATATATATATATATATAATCGATGCGCACTTACCCTTGAACCATTCCTTTGATGTGAAACCATGTACACTTACCCAATTTTTCGCAACACCATGAAATGTGTGCATCCTTTCTTCGATAAAAATTCTCGCACAATACTTAGGTGCATGCAAAACCAAAACTTGGTGCCAACAGCTCACGAGCCTATATGCGCATTTACATTTACAATTGGTGCCAACAACTCACTAACCTATATGTACAATTACAAATGGTTTCAGATTAGGGACATTACATTCCCCTCCCACTTATTTATGCACTATCCTTAGTGCATTATATACACATGTACATATAAAATTTCAAAAATATTCAAAAAAATGCGGATACTCTACCTGCATAACATCCTCAAACTACCAATTTGCATCCTCAAGACCAGACCAGGTCCATGAATCAATTCTAGAGATATTTTATTTTCTGATCCAATATGCAAACTGGTTGCCCTCAAAAATCGCCTTCTAGCTCCACCCAAATCACATTCCAATCAATAATATGATTATCATCAGGTACATACTTTTTAAGAAATGATACATCAAAAAAATTATGATTACACAAGGATGCAGGAAATGCAAGCATATATGCGACAAGACTAATCCTCTCTAGGATTTCAAATGGCCCACAGTAGTGCACTACCAACTTAGAACAATTTCCCAACTTCAGGGAACTGTGTCTGGCTTTTACTTTCAAGAACACATGATTGCCCTCTTTAAACTCTCTGTGGGTTTTTCCTTTATCTATGCAACTTTTCTTCCTATCTTGGGTAGCCTTTAAATTATTCCTTATCTTTACCATCCACTCTTCCATTTCCTAAACCATATCTGGCCCAACTACTATGCGATCTGCTAGGTTGTCCCAACTCACTGGAGTGTTTCACTTTCTACCATAAAGTGCTTCAATTGGGCCCATCTTTAAAGATGCTTGATACCTGTTGTTGTAAGCAAACTCTACCAAGTAAATCTAGTTCCCATTTTGATGTTTTATCCATCACATACATCCTGAGCATATTTAATCAATACCTGATTTACCCTCTCTATTTTTCCATTTGTCTCAGGGTGATTTTTAAGAACCAAATATCAAACTAGCATAAAAAACCTCAAAATAAGTACTCAATGCCTTGAAAAACAGAGAATTTAAGATAATAATCCTCTTCGATGGAGCAACCTCCTTATACACCACATAAATTTACAAATACAAGATGATTCCAAATGAAAAGGTCTCCTTGGTATATATAGGAGACTAGGAGTTACAATTACAACTAATGGACCCAAGTCGACATAAATAAAATAAAAATACTAATGTAATATGCCCCAATTAAGGGGTAATGTACTAATATTTAGGGATTAACATGCCCCTCCCCTTCAAACAAGTGTTGTATGCAACACTTAAGTAATTCTGGATGCTTCTGTATAAAAGACTCATCTTCCCAAGTAGAATCTCCAGCAGATAGTTTCTTCCACTTCATGAGATACTCTCAAATAGATCTATTCCTCAGCTGGAGAATTCTTGTGTTAGTGATAGATTCAGGTTTCAATATGATTTTTCCTTCCTCATCAAGTTCTGTAAATATAGTTTAAACTAGGATCTTGTCACCTATAACCTTCTTTAAGCATGAAACATGGAAAATTGGGAGTACTTGTGAAGATGCAAGAAACTCCAATTTGTATGCCATAGTACCAATCTTTTGCAACACCTTATAAGGGCCATAGTACTTTGGTGACAATTTATTATCCTTCTTATCTTGCTTGAGGGACATATGTTTGTATGGTTGTAGTCTTAAAATTACCCAATCCCCTACTTCAAAACTTATTTCACTACGATGTTGATATGCTTGTTGTTTCATGTGATTCTCTGCCATGGTCGGGTTTGTCGAGCTGCAGATATACCATGTAAATCAACATTTAATTGTCAACCCGGGAAGGTAGACTTAGAGGAACCAGCACAGGAAATGCAGGGCTGAAGAGGGGGTTTAAAGGATGCCAAGCTACTCTCTGAACTTAAAAGAAACTCGCTGGAAAGAGCTATTCTACCCTACTTTGCTCTGTACTACTCGGTACTACTCAGTACTAACCGGTACTTTTCTGTATATGCATGTAAAAGAGAAACTGAAAACAGTTAAGTTCTTACTACTTATCACTCCACACAACTCAGCAACCATCCTATGAAACGTTCTATTGTAATCAAATGAAACTTCTTCATCTCATGAGATACCCAAACTAGTTCCTGAATGTTAAGCAGTCTAAATGTGGAAACTGAAGAAATGAAATCAATGGCTGAAAAGATAATGCTAAACCCTCGGTTGTAATGAAATGAAATGCTACTTCTATTAAACCACTGAGCAAACTGCTGAAAGATGAAATCAAATATGAAATCTATTGTAAACACAATGTATCAGCTCTGTTTCCATCGAAGGGGGCCCTGCCTTCTCTGTCAATAGTCTGTTCTCTAAATCAACACATACTGGCAAATAAATAACCCACAGCTAAAATGGCAAGAACAGAAATCAGATTACTGGAACTCTCACTATTTTATTGAAAGATAAGGACAATACAACTGCTTGGAGATTTCCATTCCTCTATTCTATTCTCCTCTCTACTCTATGCTCCATCTCTATCACAGCTCTATCACATTTCAGATCCCCCCACGCATGGCTCTCTACATTCTTTCTTTTCTCGAGCATAGCCTCACGTTTTTCCAACCCTCTGGCAATGCATGGCATCCCTTTACATAATGTTCCTGCCCTCTGGCAATGCGTGGTTTTGCCCTAGGTGAATAAGGAGTTACAAAAACGGTTTCAGGAGTACCACCGGGGAATGAGACACGTTTTCAGATATCTGGCAATGCATGGCATCTCGTTCCAGATCTCTGGCAATGTTACATACGTTTCCAGCTCTCTTTGGCAATGTTACACCACGTTTCAGATCTCTGGCAATGTTACATAACGTTTCCAGCTCTCTCTGGCAATGTTACATAACGTTTCTAACCTCTGGCAGTCGTGGCTTTGCGCCCTAGAAGTTATAAAACGGTTTCCTTGTGTTATGCACGAATTTAAATACTTTGATGCCAGCTATTGGGTTTTTCCATCTATGAGCACTCTGCTTAGCTTATCTTGGCATTTTGCATATTGCCCAATAACCCCAGAAACTGAAGTAAATGATGACTTTAACCATTTGCACATCTTGAATAATATTGCCGAAAGCATTCCCAAATAAAACACAAACATACCCTGGTCCTCCACTAGCACCACCGGGGATAGCAATAACCCCATGTCTTTTTGCAAACAACTACAACATCATCATAAGCACCACTTGGTAACTTTGCCTAGAGATAAATTACTCCTTGTCTGCCCTTTACCGCATTTGCACCAAGAGGTGACAGTGCATCCACATTATAGTTGAATTCTTCGCTCATTTGTGGTTTGGAAGCACTTCATGGTTTCTGTATGCAATGGAACATATATGTGTAACAGAACATGAATAGCACAGAAAGAAAGCCATTTGCTTAACAAAAGACTTCAGGAGAGTAAACAATGTCTTCAAGAACCAGCAAGAAAATGTTACAAATCCGGAGCCCAACATCCCCCCATGCCCAGCCTTTTGCATGTCCTCATGCAAACGAATTCACCTCTTTAACACTGGGATAGTAATAGGATGTTAACAGTCCCAAGAACTGTCCATCTTGATTAATAGGAACTGCTGAGAAGAACCCCTGCACTCTGAGCATATGCTGTCAACTTATCCAATTTCCATATCAACCCTTCCAAATCTTCTAAGAGCTGGGCAAATTTAGCAGCTTCGTTGATATCTTTATTGGGTGCGAGCTGGTACCTGGTACTGGTACTGGTAAGCTCTGTTTAGTATCAGCATTATGTTAAAGAGACAAATATACCAGGAATGACGCTCAGCATTTAAACTCTTGATGGCTGCGTCCAGAACCCAGGAAAATAAACAGCTTAACCACTGCACAATCCTTCATCATTATCTGCCATTCCATTGTTACACTGAGTGGTACCAGTAGTAAGATTTGGAACACCTTTGTTTAGTAGCTTGTACACACAGCTGGAAGTGCCTGCTGTCTGAAGGTAGTAGTGATAGCAAAATGGATGCATTTTCTTGTAATAGTGCTGCAATGATATTAAGAAGAGTGCCACAGCATATGAGTGGGATTTTGCAAGAATCCATAAGAAGAAGACTTCAACCCAATCATGAAAGAAGCCAAGAATCTGCAATAAAATGTATCAAATCCAGAGCCCAACATAAACATTTAATTGGGGACAAGAATCAATGATAGGCTGCAAATAAGACATATCTAAAAGTGTCAAGTTGGAGAGTCTCTGTAGGGCCAATAGCCCCTCTGGCCCAACTGAAGTGCATGACATCAAAACCAATAACTTGATGGAAGGGCATGCAGCAGTTGCAGCAGCCAAACAATCATTGTTAAGTAAGCTGCAGAAAGAGGCATCAGTGAGTGCAACTCTGGACAATCAATATCTGCTTGAGACAGAACCTTCTGAATTATGGAGAGTCCTCATCGTATATGTCCACCTGAAATCAAAGAATGCTGCATTTCTAATACAATAAGTCATGAACCTTCTAAAAATTGTATTCAATCATTAAAATAAAAGGAAATTAAGAGATGACCATACTAGACTTGCTGGGTATAGTTGTATGAGTGAAAATGTAAATGCGTTTATAAGGTGAGAGAGAGAAATAAGGGGTGTAGAAGTGAATGTAGAGGGTTTCCCTGTTTGAACTAATATCTCCTTTCATCTATCCACAGGACATTTAGCAACTCTGATGGCATTTGAGTTGATGCACTTGTAAAATTTCAGTTGCCCTTTTGCCTCCATTTGATTGTAAATAGCTATGGCCTGCATCCAGTTTCAAATTCAGGTGCAACAGCTCCAGTCTTGCAGGCATCTGCTGCTGCATAGAGGTCTCCTTGTTGCTAGAAG
>CBVK0101466168.1:0-12394 GCA_900067695.1 Picea abies | reverse complement strand
CCTTCATGTCCAAATAACTTCATCAATCTTCTGGTCCAAAACCCATGACTGGGTTGACATCAATGACAACAACCAATCTTCCAACAACTAGATAGCTGGTAACACCATTTCTGAGAATTGAAATTTCTTTCATTTTCAGTTATTGGACATTTCAAGGTCACAAGATATATAATTATTTGTCTTTCTATCATTATAAACTCGCTCCAGAATATAAAACACTTCATTGAATTTCTTCAGGAAGTATTATTCTTTATTTTTTCATAGGTTTACACTTGACACAGGTTAAGAGGAGCTCATACAAATACAAAGAGATGAATTTAGCTTAGTATTGCTGATCAATGAGAGGTTAGTAAGTGCATTGCTTTCTTTTATTCATATTTGTGTATATATGAATGAGAAGATAATTGCATTAATTAGCTTTGTCTGTTTCTGTGTCATTGTTTCAATTGTATTTATTTAGTATTTATTACTTTAAAATATTTAAACATTAAAAAAAACAAAAAATATTTATGTTCTTACTTTATCTTATTTTGAAACATTATTATAAACATTCATTTTTGCAATATTTCAAGTAAACATTGTAAACTGTATATAGATTGTTTATAATCATTTGTATATTCACCTTTCTTTTTAATAAAAAATAGTAAGTAATATATCATTTGTTAGAATCATAGATTTTAGATTAGTTTCATTAGTTTTATTATTTTTAGGACTTTATTTGGCCAACAGAGCCATTAAACCTGCCGGGTCATTTCATTCCAAATGGCTTGGGTTATTTAGACAACTCTAGTCCAGATTTGACCTTCCAGTTGACAGTGTGTCACTTACACCCATCAAAAAATGATGCTAGAAGGAGAGCAAAGGTAAATTTAAATATTAAATGTTTTACCCCTCATCCTGTCACAATTCCAGATTTATAAACTTTTCTTCTATGTCATCTTGAAATGCACTAGAAGGCATATCAGATTGACAAGATGGCCTTGTAGGAGTCTTTGTTTCGAATGTATTTAATTCCCCATGGCTCCCCAAATCATTGTGTTGGAACATGCTTTCCACTTCTCATTACCTGATATTCCCAATGAGAAAGTCTCTCTCTTTTCCAAACTCACCTTTGATGGTGGGGGGGATGTATCTGCAAAAGACCATCTTAACAAGTTTTGGTGTAAATGCACCAAGCATGATATTTCTGATTTAAAGGTTTTATGCAGATTGTTTTATTTCACTTTCAAGGGGAAGATTAAACATTGGTTTGAGTCTTTTATAGCATATCACATTATTGATTAGTTTCAATTTGTAGATGAATTTTTAGATGTTTTTGAAAAATATAATTACAATCAATTATGTGAAGAATTTCAGACTTTACTAATCAATGACAATTCATCTCCAGAAGGATTTTCAATAAGAATCCATCATGTTCTCTGTAAATTTAATCTTGATGACATGTCATTTGTACTAAATATCCTCTATGATGCTTTCATCCATTTCATCCAGTCACATTCAATCACGAATTATGAATCGGTTGCAAATCCTATCACTCAATTGCGCGAATAATTTTGTTCGCAGGATGAGAGGAATCCATCCAAAAATTTTGAACAAACAAGGGAGGTAGAATCTATTGAAAAGGTTCTTACTAACAATCAAATTGTTTTTTCCTCTAAATTATTGTATACTCAGTCCTTGACCATCGTGGAAGAAGATTTGATGTTGGGTCAAGATGAATGTCCATATTCTTCTTACCCTTTCTCTAATCAGTACTTAAATTCATTTATTGAAGAACAATTAGGTGAAGAAAACAATCTTAAGCATTCTAACATTCCAATGAAACTGATTAGAGATGTAGATCTACAATTGGAAGAAGAAACCTTAAACCCTCATTTACAAATCATACCTTATCCACAAGAAAGATAAGATGTTTGTCGTGAAAGTTTTGAATTATCTATCATATAGGAGACAAATTTAGATGATCATATTATGTTGAAGAATTTATCACCAAAATAGAGTGAAAGTTTTAAGGAAAGTAAAGAGGAATTTCTTGAGAATACCATTGTTAAATATCATAGCTCAAGATATTCTTTTATGTGCTCATTTTTTATTCCCTTTACTCTTTGTATCCCGATCTCTTCTTAGATTTTGGTGGACTTGATACTTTACCCACATTATCTTACTTTTTTCCATCACAATCAAATCTTTTCGATATGCCAAAATTTTGTGAAATTAATTTCAAACATAACATTTATGAAGTTGGATTTGATGCTCTTTCACTATCGTCACTCGCATGAAAAAATGACATGTTGCAAGATGATTTTACACGATTTATTGTTGAAAAAGACAATGCACTTTTTCTTATGGAAATCAAATATTCTATTCGTTCCTTGATTAGTTCAAATTTTAATGTTTATGCTTCACAATTTGAAACAATCAATATCATCAAAGGAAGCATTCAAACCAATAATATAATTGATGTCATGAATCCTCTTATGATGTGTTCCCCATTGATATATCCATATCATCAAAGTCATAGTTTGCATCCTAAGTTTTATGACAGGATCTTAGAATGGCTTGAAGATTCGTATCTAAAAAATATTGATAATAAAGATAAAGTTGTGCTTGCTTTGTTTCTACCTAAATATCTAGGAAGTAAGCATTACATGATTGTTTTAGATCCTCCATGTGAAGAAATTGATGAACACTTGGAGAATTGTCAGGAGGATGGGGTACTTCAGCCTTGGTTGATGGTTATGTCAGGTCCCCATAATATTGACAAGTTTTCCAAACTTTTTTACACTCTTCCATGCCATTATGACCCATATCACGACCAAATTGCAGAATGGTTTGAGGATTCATACATCAAGAAGTTTCAAAAAAATGGTAAGGTCGTGATTGTTTTGTTTTTAAAAAAATATATAGGAGGTAAGCATGACATATTTCTTTTGTATCTGCAAATACTACATTCTTTTATTCTGATTCTTGACTTTATATGCCTTGTAATATTGAATATGCTCTTGTGGTTGCATTGGAAATATGATTTTACTTAGCGTTTTGATCTATTTAGTAGTTTAGAGTAGGTTTAGGAGTAGGTTTCCTTTAGTTTTCTTTCTCAATATTTCTTTGTGTAATAATACAGTTATGAACACAAGTGGGTACACCAAGAGAACCATAATATGAATGTTGTCAAGGAAGTCCACTTTAAATATTTTTCTCTCTGCTTTTCATTGAATATTTCTTTTCAAAAACGCAGTATCATCATGAAAATTTTAAATGGAAAGTAAAGAGATAAGTAAATTTGAACTATCAATTCAAACCTAACCCAAGGTGCCACAAGTAGGAATGCACTCATCTTAATAAGATTTTTTCTATTTTCTTTTAGTCTCTTTTATTTTTAATAATAATGCTTGGTCAAAGTAGCATCTCATGCATCACTATCTTAAGAAAAGAACTTGCTCGCATATGATATTTTATATGATTTAGTTCTTCCTTTATTTTATAGTGAGATGCTAGTGGGTCCAAAAGCTCAAGTTTATCTTTGGCCAAAATCATTTCCTGAAAAGTTTTCTTTTGTTGTTTTGATTTTGTGTACTTCTGATTTTGAATCCCATTAATAAAATTTGATTTGGTTTGTTGTGTGTTTTTTGTTTTCTTTGATTGCTTTGAATGAATTTTCTTCTTATCTGTCTATTTGAATCAATATATTTCTGATCAAAGAGCTATTGTCGAAGGAAGCATTTATTTTAAGACTTGTTTTTTTCAAGGAAATTGAAATAGTCAAAGAGTTCCTGATATTAAGATATAGCTCGAACAATTGGTTTTTAAGTCAATTGTCACTTTCATTTTGTCCTCAAATTGTCTTTGCCAGAGTATTACAATAGAGATATGGTTTAAATATTTGAGAATTACGATGATATTTAAACTTTTTACGACGTCCATATTCTTAAAGAATCACTTTTAAGTTTTTCCCCATTATCTAGATGATTTCTTAAAGAAAATCTAAAATCTCTAAACCATGATAAAACTTCCAGTTTTGAAAGAAAATAAACAACATGATCAACTATTCACCTGTATTGCAATTAACCTCCAGTATCACCCCGCTCTCTTTTTCAACAAGAAATCTATAATTGTATTATTATTTAAAAGTGGCATAAGAGGGTTGGAAGCATGTAAGTGTGGGAAGTGTGTGTAAGCTCGTTGGGGTACTGAACAGGCTCGCTGGCAGCAGGTAAATACACACATGATACTAAGACAACTTCATTAGGGTATTGAGCAGGCCTGCTGATAGCGAAGTAATGTCAGGTCGAGAGGTAGCATGTATATGTTTCTAAATTAACTTTTATGGAAGTATACATCGTGTGGATACAACTATTGTATGGGATTAAAGAATTTGAGTGGGTTAAATGACATCCCTGTTGAGGCTATGGGCGCCTACTGGCAGAAGTGGCTCTGTCAATGTTATTGAAGTTCTTTTATACACATTGTGACTCTTTGATTAAGACATTATTTTAGGTTATAATCCCCTACAAAGAAAATTCTATTGTCTGGTTATAACATTGATCTTATCCTAATACTATATGGTCTCAGAGTGAATTTATTTTAGGGAGCTTAAATCCTTTTTCAAGTCTTATTCTTTTCTTCCTGAGATGAAATCTTATCAGATTAGAGATAATTGGTTCACCTAGTAAGTTGCCATTTGTTGGGCCCCAACAACTCCCCTTAAATGTTTACAAAATTTAAAGGGCCCCCATTAGAATCTCGATAATTATAATGAGCTACATAATCAGCCTTTTCAAATAGTTCCATACCTCGGCTTGCTTTGAGACAAACTTAATACATTCACTATAGTATGAGACATTCATTACAAGAGTATATGTCAAAATTTAGAAATGAGCATAGAAATATCAATTTAAACAAAACACTAATTTTTATCAACTGTTTACTTTCGTTTAAATTATGATTATGTGTTATTTATTTTGCTCATTAGCAAGTTTTACTATTTTGAATAATGAGTTCAATACTTCATCAAATAATATCTTGGTTGGTTTCTCATTTTCATAAAATCATTTGGTGATATTAATTAATTAAATTATTTTTTCATTTTGCATCTCATTTCAAAATAATAATAATAATAATAAAAAGAATTATCTATCATTTTGTTTGATTTTGTAAAAAACCAAAATTAATATTTTTCTCTTCTCCATTAAATTGAAGCTTCTAGAATTTTAAGATCATATTTGAAAGGAAATTATAAACAATGTTTGTTTAGAACTTATAGTTAGTTTAAATTCATTTTTTATTTTATTGTTCTAGATTTTGTTTTATTCACGATTTTTAGGTTATTAATTTAGGTTTCTTTTTGTTTCACAGGTTTCTATTATCAGTTATTTGGTACAGATCTGATCATGGCTTGATTTTATTATCTAAATACATTCAAGATTATTGATCCAAAAATAATATTGGATTGCTGCAAATAAATTTATGAGCAACAACAGATAAAATTTGGAAATGCATCAAGAATAGAGACACGATTTTACAGGACTGATTGCAGCCAAACCGTGAGGAATTTGAAGAAACAGTTGAAAATCCATCTCCCAAATGGACCCATTTAGCTATCACCTAGAAATTTTCCCAAACAAATGCATGATTTGAGAGAAATTTGTGTCTCTTTACGAGACAAATTTCATGTGGCAGAAATTATTAGTGACGCCTAGACTGTTCATTCATTGTATAAATATATGAGAAACTTCAGAGCCAGGGAGATCCAGGAAATTGAGAGGAGAATTTTTATCGTTCTCTTTTGTATATTATTTATTTTGTAAACTTTTCTTCTTTTCAAATGGAGTAACAGATGGTTGGAATCTTTGGGAGAATTGACAAGTATTTTCAAAGAAGAATATGGAATTCCAGGTTGCTTAATGGCTTTTGTCCTGTGAGTAAAATGATTTTATTTTCATTATAATATCTTCATATTCTTTGAATAATTGATCATGCACCAATTTAAATTAGCTTTAGTCTTTTTTATCAATACATGATTAATTGCTATAATTTATATATTAATTTTTTCAATCTTTAAGAATCTATTATCCCAAAAGTTCTTCCTGGACCATATGATGAACATTTTTGTTGAAACTAAATGGGAAAACAATTTACTCTCTGGCTTTTGTTATTTTGTAGATTGTGAAATGTTAATATTGTTTCTCATATAATTTTTGAATATGAAACTTTATTTGTATTGAATTAGCTTTAGACTATTCTGCATATAATTTTCTATATCATGTTTTTCTTTATGTTGTTCATTATCTTTTGGTTTAGTTTATATCTGTGATTGATCATCTATTCAAGTATTTTGAGTTTACATTTGATGCTAGATAGCTGGTAACACCATTCCTGAGAATTGAAATTTCTTTATGTTGGAGAAATTTCTATTTTCGACAGACTAGTTCAGTGGGAGTTAACTGACTAGTTCTATTTTAGACTTTCTATTTTTACCATCACTATTATGCATGCATGCATTCCTAAATAAAGCTAACTGTTTGATTGATTTTGTTAATTATGGAATGAATTTCCCTATATATGAGTGTATTCTACTCATTCATTGTATCATATTGATTATGATCTATGTATCAATCATCATCTCATTGGAGTAGTGTGAATATATTTTCTCATTCTTCCATATTAAATATCTCTTCCTTTCTTGATAAGATTTCTTTGTACTTTCTTTAGCTAGATCTCCTGTGCAGTTTCCATGAAACACTAACATGGTATTAGAGCTATGTTGCTTGGAGCAAGCCAGACAAGCCAAAAAATAAGGAAAATCGGGGTTTCGGCGAGCTAAATATGTGGTCGTACCTTTCAGTAGTTATTCCTCCCAAAATATTACATTTATGAGGAAACAACCCACAAAAGAAATAAATCGACCCATTTTGGAAGTGGGTTTTCAACCATTTGGCGAGATTCTTCACTGTTTTCTCAGAAAGTAAGCCACAAGATAGCCTCTTGAAACTGATATGAATATGTGGTCATACCTTTCTACAGTGACTGCTCCAAAAAATATTAAGTTTTTGAGGAAATATCCCATGTGAGAAGTAAATCGACCCATTCTTGAAGTGGGGTTTCAACTGTTTGGAGAGATTCCTCACCAGTTTCTCAGAAAGTAAGTTGTGAGATCATCTCTTGAAACTAAGATGAATTTTCACTTAAAGTGTCATTTCTGTCGTGATTTCTTAATTTTTCACTTGTAGATTGAGAATAAAATTTTAGGGATTCTTAGAAACAGTGGGAGAGATGGATATGAAAAGAATATAGAGTCAAACTTGGTGGTAATCCTCACACCATACAATTATTTTGATTGGAAGCCCAAGGCGACATTCCAACTCAAAAGAAAAGGACTATATAATTTGATGATGGTGACATAAACAAAACCTACATCAGCGAATGAGAAGATCATATGGGCGAACCGTAAGGATGAGGCCACAGGACTAGCTCTTGAGTTAATCTCCACTGATTTGTGGTTTTATGTTGCCGCATGAAAGACTCCAAACAAGATTTGGACCACCTTGGAAGGACTCTTTGGAAAGCAGGATGAGATGCGAGGTCGTATGCTTGAGGTAGAGTTGAATACCTTAAACCCTAAAAGTTTTGATAATATACAAGATTTGTTTACTAAATTTAAATCTTTGTTATTAATCTTGGGTGAATGTGGTATTGATAAGTCTACACAAGATAAAAAACTTATTATAACAATCTTGGCCAAGCTAGGACCATAGTACACAATATATGTCTCCAATTTTCATTATGGCAAGTGTCTTTTTGGAACAAATTGGAAAATGCCTACGTTGGCTCAGTTCATTGAGTCTCTTACACAAGAGAATACAAAACTCATACATATGGGCCTCATGAAAGATACCAAAGAACATGCACTCACCATGCATGATGAAAAAGGGTCATCCAAACAAAACGGGAAGGAGCGATATTCCAAACCCTTTAATGATTCTTCAGGTTCCAAAGACTCTTCAGAGTCCAAGAAGAAGAAGAAAGGAAAGCAGTGCACTTATTGCAATAAACCGAACCATGAAGAATCCACATGCATGAAGAAACATATCGATCTTAAGGCACAAGCATTTTAGCAGAACAACCTTGGAAACTTCATTCCAGAGAGAGTAAAAAGAAGAAGGAAGAAGATCATGATCCTAAGAAAGGTAATCATCATGCTCTGGTTGCAATTAATTCCTCATTTGATTCATGGATTATAGATTCTGGTGCATCCCATCATATGGAAGCGAAAGAGGAAGTTTTCTCTTCCTGAAGTCCATTCTCAAGACCCCCTATTCTCATGGGGGATGATAGTCCAGTAGCAGTATCAGGAGAAGGGAGAGTGGAACTCCACAATGGTAGTTTTGAGAATGTTCTACATGTTCCAAAGATTTCTATGAATCTACTCTCAGTTTATCAGATCACTCAGAAAGGTAACATGGTTGAATTTACATCAGATTTAGTTTTAGTAATTGACATGCATGACAATTCCATTATTGCAATTGGTGAGGTGGATCACAAGTCAAGGTTGTATAAATTCACTAAGTTTTTTGACAATGACTCCTCTATTCTACTTACACATAAGGAGACTACTTTGCATCCACCTCCAGTGCAACATGCATATACTCTTGTTCTTCCATTAGTTTCAAGCATCAAAGATGATTCCATGCACTCAGATTCTATACATGGAAATAAGAATGTAGTACAACCAGATAAGAAGCCAGTGTCGAAGATTCAACAGATGCCCAAGAAGGCATAGACCACACTTCAGGAAATAGTAAACCTTGTAAGGAATCCATTGGATTTGAGGATGACTCGATCTTAGCATGAGGATCCTTCCATGTACTTTTATCTTCAGAACATATGATGCACATGCATTGCTATATGGTTCAATCTATTGATCCACAAACCTACAATAGGGTTGTGGGAAATCCATTATGGCAAGAAGCCATGTAGAAGGAGTATGACTCACTCCTAAAGAATCAAAATTTGCATATGGCTCCACTTCCACCAGAAAGTAATATTTTCAGGTGCATATGGGTCCATAGGACCAATAGCTACAAGGCCCGACAGGTTGCCAAAGGACTTCATCAGATCCATAAATATTTCTACATCTTCACGAAGACTTTCAGTGAGAAGAAGTTTCAGACTTTGCAGGACCATCTTGCAGTGAAGAACACAGTTTCCTACTAGCTGCCACTTTCTTCTTTTGATACATTATCTTTTGAGGGGGGGTTTTGTTCCCACGTGGTTTTCCCTCTTTCCTCACTTTTATTCAGTGTTCATTAGTTGCATTGTACATAAGTACCTAAAATGGCCTAGTAGTCGGGACTCATTTTTTACTCCATAGTGATGTTCAGGGGGGGTGTTGGAGAAATTTATATTTTCGACACACTAGCTCAGTGGGAGTTAACTGACTAGTTCTATTTTAGACTTTTTATTTTTACCATCACTATTATGCATGCATGTATTCCTAAGGAAAGCTAACTGCTTGATTGCTTTTCTTAATTATGGAATGCTTTGCCCTATATATGAGTGTATTCCACTCATTCATTGTATCATATTGATCATGATTTATGTATCAATCATCAGCTCATTGGAGTAGTGTGAATATATTTTCTCATTCTTCCATATTGAATCTCTCTTCCTTTCTTGATAAGCTTTGTTTGTACTTTCTTTAGCTAGATCTCCTGTGCAAGTTTCCATGAAACACTGACACTTTCATTTTCAGTTATTGGACATTTCAAGGTCACAAGATATATAATTATGTGTCTTTCTGTGGTTATAAACTCGCGCTAGAATATGAAACACTTCCTTGAATTTCTTTAGGAAGTATTATGCTTTATTTTTTCATATGTTTACACTTGACACAGGTTAAGAGGAGCTCATACAAATACAAAGAGATGAATATAGCTTAGTACTGTTGATCAGTGAGAGGTTAGTAAGTACATTGCTTTTTTTTATTCAGATTTGTGTATATATGAATGAGACGATGATTGCATTAATTAGCTTTGACTGTTTTTGTGTCATTGTTTCAATTTTATTATTTATTATTTATTAGTTTAAAATATTTAAACATTAAAAAAAAAAAAAAAGTTTATGTTCTTACTTTATCTTATTTTGAAACATTATTATAAACATTCATTTTCATAAGATTTCAAGTAAACCTTGTAAACTATATATAGATTGTTTATAATAATTTGTATATTCATGTTTCTTTTTAATAAACATTAGTAAGTAATATATCATTTGTTAGAATCATAGATTTTAGATTAGTTTCATTTCTTTTATTATTTTTAGGAATTTACTTGGCCAATGGAGCCATTAAACCCGTCGGGTCATTTCATTCCAAACAGCTTGGGTTATTTAGACAACTCTGGTCCGGATTTGACCTTCCAGTTGACGGTGTGTCACTTACGCCCGTCAATAGAAGTATCGGAGATGTGACTCGGCCTGGGTGGTCGAGTGGTGGTGTTATAGTATGGTATCAGTTAATAGGAAAGTTTCCGCAGTAGTGTGCCCAACTTGTGGGTGGCTGAGTACATTGCAGGGTAGCATGGCCCAACCTATGGGTGGCTGGGTACGTTACAATCTGTAGCTTCCATCACATTTTATTTATTAGTTTTGGATATACAAATTCACATGTTACATAAATTGGCCGATATCCATATATCAAATCTACATTATACATTACTAAATTGAGGATTATAGAGGGGATGTTACATTCTATATGGGAACTACTTATGGTATGATATCATGGTTTCACTCACTATGGCTTATGGACCCACATGCACTATAAATTGTAAATTTATTTATCTTAATTATCTTGATCTAACCAAATAAAAAAAATTGTGTCTATACATATCAAAGTTGTGATGGGCATGAGAGGTGGAAAAGGTAGAAGTAGGGAAACAAGAGGTTGTTATGCATGAACCCATACCCAAATTCCACTACCACTTCTCTCCAATTAGAGGGAGATTATAAAAATATACTTGTTGGTGAAGTTAATATTATGATGTAGTTGTTCAACGGATGGGGTGCTAGTTGGGTACGCACGTCGAGAGGTGCAGCCAGGAGAGATCCTCTGTGGCACTGGCCATGTGATGACCACGTGCCCTTCCCTCCCACCTACCCAATGCCATTAAGTTCATCTCGTTCAAAGCAGGGAACCATTACTCTTAGTGCACCCTACTCAGTCTTCTCTTCCTCTCAAAGGACTTCCACCTTCCCTCAACCTTTACCCTGCACGTGTAATTATTTATGGCACTTCACCAGCTCCCTGGCCTATTTGAATGGCTTCAGTAGCTCCGAATGGATCATTCCTTCCTGGTTGTCTTTCTCAGTGCTTAGCCTCCTGCCCAATGTTTCCCTACTCTGATTTTGTTTTCTCCTTGTCCATTCCTAGCTCACTTTTGATCCCTCTATTTCTTGGAGATGACCTGGCTCCAAGGGAAGTCTAAACTCAGGTCGACCTGGCACCCAAACTAACCCTGCTTGTTCCCCCATCCCCCGCCTACACTCTCCCTCTCATCCTCCTCCCCGTCAGCCACCTCATCATCCTCCCTGGTGCAGTCAACCCAAATCCCTGCTCCTCTCCCACCCCTCTCTGCATCCATGACCAACAGAATGGAGGGGTTGGACTGATCAATGGCCTCATTAGATTATAACCCGAGACCTTTAGGAAATTCATCCTCTTCTTCACTCCCAGGCCCTTTTTCTCCTCCCAACTCTCCATCCTCATAGTCGCTACCAACTAGTCAAATCTCATGCCAACCACCCCACTCTCGAGTCAAATCCAACCCGGACCCATATTGTGAATGGCAATCAGGTCTCGCACTGTTGCAGGCCCTAGTTTTTGACTTACTGTGAGATATGGATGACCTTTGGTTCTGCTTGGAGATCCTTGATGACAATGCCTCTCATCTCCTGCAATTTCTCTCTGCAATGCAGGGTGATCCCCACTTCCCAGTAGAGGCAGCCCAGACAACGGAAAATTTGGCACCAATGTTGGCACCACAGGGAGTTTTGGTCCATGCCAAGCCAGACCACGATGAGAAAGGGCTTCCATCTTGGCCAGATAATGTCCAGAAGGAAGAGGTCCAAAAGGAGGATGGCCAGAAGGAGAAGAACATGTCACCATAGTCGGAGGATGCCATGCAACTAGTCGGGACACCAGTCGAGGAGGAGTCGCCTCCCCCCGGCGACTCAACATTTGGCACCTTCTTCATGGTTGTGTGGCCACACTACAACCCATACTAGTGACGTGTGTGATGCCCTGTTCTGTTCATGGCCACCTTTTGGCTTTGTTTTGTTTAGTGCATGGCCACCTCTTGGCTTTGTTCTATATTGTTTTGTGCATGGCCACCCTTTGGCC